>PVIR01019744.1:0-31732 GCA_004026965.1 Petromus typicus
CTCACCCCACCCTCCCAAGAATGAGCCTTCTGAATGTTGCATTTGAAAAGTGAAAAATGGTTAACAGTCAAGTCTCAGCACAGAAGCTTTGGTCAAGCCGTGGGAACTGCAGATAAAGACAGTACAAAGATAATTCAGTCTTTTGATAAAATGTGTGGAGTATGAGAAAATCCATGTGCTTGTGACTCAACAAGAACTATTTCTTGGAGTTATCTATTTCTGGCCCACAAAAAATAAAAGATGCAAAAATGGCTAACAATAAAGTTGTCTACTCAGCAGGACCATGAGTTGCTTCTTCTATTGCTGTGTCTTTGGATGAACAAGGGGAATTTGAAATGATTCCAACATCTGGGGAGATGTAACCCTCCCAGCCAGGGCCAGACTCACTCAAGCGTGCTGGGTAAATCTCCATGATGCCAGGACACTGGGCAGAATTCCCAGGGCCAGTTGGCCTAGAAAGGCTGGGCGCCGAACACCACAGGCCATTGCATCGCCCTCTGGTGTGAACCCGGTGGACTGGCTTGCCACTAAGGGGAATCTCCTTTTGTATGCTTACTTTCAAGAGCTGGACCCCATCCCGCCTCTGGCCTTAGGAGAATAACTGTCTAGCTCATTTCTGGCTAGTTGGAAAGAGAAGCCAAGTTTTGGGAGGTCATAAAAGGGAAGTTCTGTAGTTCTCATACAGGGAGATTCTGCATTCCATCCAGGTGGTAGGGCCATTTACTTATTTGCCATGTCAGATAACTGCCCTCCTTCAGGTCATTTAATCTTTTGAGATACTCTGTTTACTAATTTAAAAATGACATTGATTGGCCCAAGTTCTTTCTGCCAGTGTATGATAGGACTAAAGTTTAAAACAGGTCAGCCCGTGCTATGGGGTCATCTTATTCTAGAACTCACTCTGTGATTCACTCTTTAGATAAAGCCAGTACAGGCATCACACTTTCTACTTCACAGAACCATTTAAGTTTCCAGATGGACAAGTCATCTTTCCTGAGCTTCCTCTCTTACAAAATGGAAATGATGACAACTTCTCGGGCTGTATGCAAGTCAGGTATCTGAAAGTACTTGTACATGACACACAGACATTAAGTTTAATGGCTCCAGTGGCTCAGATTCATGTCAAACTGGGTGGAAGAGAGCCATATTCTGTAAATCTCAGGATACCATCTGCTTTTCAAGATTGATCCAGCTGACTTTGCCCTGCTGGCCTTTGACTGTGACAGGCTGACCCAGTCTCACCCAGAACCTCTGGAGGGGTGAGGCCCAGCTGTGCACAGCACTGTAAAGGTCGCTTTCACAGTGGGGGATGGGGAGTTCAGACAAGCCTGAGAAGCATGGCGGGCTCTAGAAGAAGCCAAGGAAACTTGCACACCATGGCACCACCCAGCACGTGTGAAAGCATACACGTAAGGTTAGAATTATCGAGGATGAGCGTCGTTTGAACTAGCCACTGAGTGAAGCTTCTCAAAAATAAGACTCGAAAGCATGTGTCTTCAGGTCAGACCTACCTTGATGAAATGTGTGGAGGCCCAGCTCCTCTCACTTAACAGTGCTGGGCCTTCCCCCCCAGAAGCTTGGAGCAGCTGGTGGGTGTGAGAAGGCACTGGAGAAGATAATGTCAGTAATGCCAACCTGATCCTAAGTTTGCATTCCAACCAAAGTCAACAGCAATATGTATCAATATTTCTTGCAGGCCAATACAGAGACATTTGAGAGCAAATATTTACGTGGTGTTTATTGTGTGTCAAAGCACTGCCCTAATTGCTTTGTATTCAGGAACTCATTTGTCCCTCACTAGGTAGATTTCTGTGAGGAAGAGAAGTCCGTACTTTACAAATGAAGCAGTTTCTACATTCAACACACAGGCTGCCGGCAGACACAAGTATTCACCAGCAGGGAGAGCTCAGTGACGAGTCTGCTGTAGACAGCAAAGGGCTTTGGCAGCCCAGAGGAAGGGGTCCAGGGCACCTTGGGGGTGGCACTTGACAAGGCATGAAGGACGATGGCGTTTGCCTTGAGGAAGAGGCAAGAGGAGGAGGCACCGCAGTAGGGCTTGGCTGCTGGAAGGTCTGCCACTCTGGGTGTGACCACAGCTCAGGCCTGGGAGCTGCCACAGATAATGGAGCGGAGGGAGGGTGAGGAGAGAGAAAGCTTTCCCAGTACAGGAAATGCCTGCGTCAGACCTTCGCATCAGGAAAACAGTTCAGACAGCTGTGCTGGCACTGGAGCACGAGCATCCGGAGGCAGAAGAATCCACTAAGTGGGTGGGGCTCACGGTGAGACTGGGTTCGGTCCTTTGTGAAAATGCTACAGGTGCCAGGATCCGGTGTTCCCAGGTTCTCAGAATTTGCCTGGGGGAGCACCACAGTAGTGTGCAGAGCGGAGGAGCAGGGGGGAGGCAGCAAGTTGGGTGCCTGCGTGGGATCCCGCGCCGCCCTCCTCTTGCCTGAGTCAGGAGCTGCTCAGGAACTCCCTGGCAGCGTCCCGGCTGGCCCCCTGACCCAGCCGAGGAGCAAAAGTCAGACTTGGGGACGCTGCGTTTCCACAGTGAAGCCCCAAGAGGGGCCCTGAAGGCTGAAGGCCACGCTGCTTGGCGGTGGCTTGCGGCACTTTCCCCCGCCATTTTCCAGAGGGCTCTGCCACTGCGCCCTTTGCGTTTCTGTGGAGAGCGGACCAGGTGGAGGAGTCCACTCTGGGAAGACGGAGAGGTGGGCACAGAAGGACAGGCGTGGGGCTCCAGCAGGAAGGGAGCCAGTGCCACGCCCTGCAGTGAGGCCAGAGGGAGCACACTGCCATCAGCATGACTGCAGGAAGGTGTGCAGAGACCCGCAGGGCTCCAGCTGGTGTGGAGGCCCCGAGAGCAGAGCCTCGCTCTACTCAGGTGCTGCAGGAAATCGGGCGGCGCTTCCCTACCACAGAGTCCCGAGTTGCCCCATGGTGGAGGCGCTGTGCCACCGAGATTGGGCTTCACCCACTACCCGCCGTCCTGGCCGGGAAAGGCCCTGCTGCTGCTGCTGCGGGTGTGATGGGCAGAGCCACTTCGTGCAGTGCTGCGTCCCTGGCAGGGGGATTTGAGAAGCTGCCGAGTCCTAGAGCAGCGCCACACCCAGCTGTGTCTGCATCCCAGTGTCTGGGCCATGTGTGAGGCTGGTGGAGGCCTTTGTGCTGAGTAGCGAGCCGCTGTGATCAGGTTGGTGACAAGACCTGAGGGGAGAGTGGTCTCTGTACACCTGACCTCTGAGAAGGAAACCCAGGAAGTGGCTGGCTGTAAAGATCTCCGAAAAAACCCGAGGCTCCGCGTGGATGTCATTGAAGAGCACTTCATAGGCAGGAAAAGAACAAAGTAAATTTGACTCGTGGCTCCAAAAATAAAAAAGTAGGAGAACTGTAGGACGGTGTTCTGGGGTGGTGCAGTGACCTTGTTCTGTCTCTTAGCAGTGCCCGTCTGGCTTCGATTGTCACAGGCTCAGGTACTTCGTGTGCCGTTGTGCTGTGAGCATGGTCAGATGGTTCCGGCCCGGTGGGCTGGGAGCTCCAGTCCAGCCTGGAAATGGCTCTGCAGTCTGGCCATGGTGCCAGGTGAGCTTTGGACACCAGGAGCTGCCATTTCCGCTCTCACTAGTGACCAGGTTGTGTGCGGAAAGGAACTGGGGTTCATGCTCACCTCCGAGCACACAACAGGACAGCGCTGACTGACAAGTCAGGAGTGTTCGCACAGCACGGAGCCTAACCTACCTTTGTACCAAACAGCAGCTCCGCACCTGGCTCCAGAACTGCCCTGGCCCCCGAGTAACCGGCATTCACACCTCATGTTGCGAACGAGCCCTTGGCGGTGAGCTGTTGGGTTTACAGAGGTCAGAGTGTCGAAGCGGAGAATCCGATGCTGAGAACCTGAATTAAAGCAGTGACATGGGTGCAGGAAGAGGCAGAGCGGAAGCCCACGGGAGGACCGGGAGGGTGAAGGACACAGGAAAGGAGGGGTGAGAAGATAGAACTGGGGAGCGCCTGCCTCCCCCCAGGATAGCGAGTCAGGTCACCACAGTCTGGTCTCTCAACATGCTGAGCTGAACGTGGAGAACAGGAAGAATGGCGAAAGCAGGGGGCGAATGACGGGAAAGGAAGCAGGGTGGAAAGACAGGCTCTGCCCCAGAGGGCTTGACATGATGCTAAGGGCTCGAGATTTCATCTGTAGATACAGACCACGGCCCCCTTAAAGACAGAGTTTAGGAGCTGGAGACAAGAAAAAGAGAAAGGGGAAGTCACCAAGGGTCAGGCCAGTTCTGCCTAGAGGGAAATGGAAGGGCCTCCTCTTCCAAACCCAAGTGCAGAGCCTGGGGCGGTGAGCGGCCAGAGCCGACATAAACCTCAGGTTTTCCAGGAGACCTCCCGTGGTTTATCCCCCACTGTAGTCAGGCAGAGAGCTCATGTGCCGTGAGACGCTCATATGACGATGCGGAGAACATGGCGAAGACTGGGGGCAGACCGAGAGAAAGCTACTGCAGGTGAAGCTGCCTCTAGACCTGACGCTGACGCACGAGTAAGATTTCAGTAAACAGTGGCACAACTACGAATCAGCAGGTGCACAGGGCCCTGTGTGGAGAACAGAGGGTAATGTGGGGACAGGGACCCGGAAGGCCAGCTGGAGATTAGGGCCCAGGTGGGGCAGTGCCCAGTGCTGAGCAGTTGCATCAAAAGGTGGAGAAGGTGGACCAGCGTGTGTTGCAGCTGTGATCACTGTCCACATAACTATTAGCAGGGCCTCCACCACAACCTAATGATGTGCACCCTACTCACACGTGACCCATGAGCGCCCTACTCATGTGTGACCCATCTCTTCCTCCGTGTCACCCCAGGCCCCCATCTTGCCAGACAGTACAGGAGCTCCGGTTTTGGAGCTAGGGGAGGGCTGGCTCCCAGGAAACCGCCTGACACCACCAGGAAGGCGCATTCAGTGGCCACTGAAAGAGTCCTCATCAGTCCTGGACGTGGACTGGGTGAAGCCAGAGTGTGGCACCGCCCCCATCATCCCTGATCAAACTACATCCTTTTGGGGAAAGCTGTCCTTTCTCCTGATCTTTCTTGGAGGCCCAATAGGCCTCTTTTCCACTCCCCTCTGCGAAGCCTGACAAATCCTCTCATGTTTGTGTCCCTCGTTCGTTTCCCCACGGGGTCGTGTTTGAAGGGATGGTTCATCGTCACACGGAGCCGGCTCTCGTGTAGCCGCCTCACCAACCTCACCAACCGCGCGCCTCGCTGAGACCCTGGGCACTGTGCTCGCTGAGTGAGCAGCGAGTGTCCCAGCGCGCTGCGCAGCCACACAGTTGCCACCCTCCTTGGCTCCTCTTTCATGGCTGATGCGCACATGGCCCCGAAGCTCAGAGGAGAGGTTTATTCCGGCTCACAGCTCGGGAGGCTTCGGTCCGGTCTGCTGGCTTTGGGCAGGCTGCACAGCAGAGGAAATACCCTCGTGGGATAGCAAAAGAAGGCAGAAAGCGATCAGGGAGGTGGAGGAAGCCACCCTCCCAGGCCGCGCCCACGGGCCCCACCACTCCCGCCATCACGGCTAGCTATAAGATCATCACTGGGGGAGTCCACCGGTACGCATCACCCCCACGATCCAGTCTTCTCCCCAAATCCCCACTTACCAGTGCATGAGGCTTTGGGGAGACATGTAGATAGAAACCATAACACCACCAGAATAATCGTGACAACCCAAAGGGATGGACCGGGCACCACGACAGAGACTTCCCTGCAGTGTCCTGTTTCATCACTGCAACAACTTTACATTAGCAATTTGACAACTATCCCTATGGGGTTAGTCAGCTTTCTCTTACTACAAATATCTACAGTAATCAGTTTAGAAAAAGAAAAAGGTTTATCTTTGGCTCATAATGTTAGAGATTCTAATCTACCAATGGTTGGCCTAGTAGCTTTGAGGAAGCCAGGAACATCGTAGCAGAAGTGTGTGACAGAGAAAAGAAAACCATACTACATGGCTGTCAAACAAGAGGAGTGAGGGGCAGGAGCAAGTGTTCTAAAGTCTCCACGAAGACCACGACCCCATGACCTAAAGCCTTCCCACCAAGCTCTGCCTCTAAAAGGTTCTGCTACTTCCCAGGGCACTAGTTGGAATCAAGCCTTTGAGCTCCATTTTATTTTATTTTATTTTTTAAGGGTTTTTTTTTTTGAGACAGGGTCTTGCTTTGTGGTTCAGGCTGGCCCTGAGCTCAGCCTCCAACTCACATCACAGCAATCCTCCTGCCTCTGCCTCCCGAGTGCTGGGATTACAGGCGTGAGCCACCACGCCCGGTACTGTGGTATGTGGTACTGATTGCTGCTGGGGTGAGTCTCCACGCCCAGTATGGTATGTGGTTACCGGGGATTGAACCCAGGTCCTGCGCTTGCAAGACAGGCGCTGGAACCACTGAGCTATATCCCCAGCCCTTGAGCTCCATTTTAGATCCCAAGTATGTGAATCAGACCCATTTTCAGAGAGGAGACAATTTGCTCAGGAAGCAGCTGCTCTGGGACTTGAGTGCAAGTCTGCCTGATTTGGTCCTGGGGTCCCACTTTTAAATTCACTTCGTGATCAAAGGATCCTAGATTTGACTTTACTTTTTCTTTCCCCATGTAGACAACCCAGACACTCTTCCAAAAGGCTTTTCATCCATAGCTCATTTAATGTTCTCACATAAGCTAGGGCTTTGCCACGCTGACTCCCCTTTCTACAGGACTAAACCGAGGGACGGGATTTTAGAGGTCAGTATTACTCTTGTGCTGAGCTGCAGTATCCTGTAAAAGCTGCTCAACTTCTCTGAGCCTGTCTCCTCCCTGAAGAACTAAAGATCGCCTCAGTGCCAGCTGACGCTGATTTTCAAACAGTGAAACGAAACACTTTTCAACGGTACATTTTACATACTTAGTACTAGACATTATTATTTTTGGTAGTTGAGTCAGAAAAAATTCAGTTCTACAATGGGCAACTCAGTTAACCGCTGTGAGGCCCCGTTTTACCATCACTAAATGGGAATTTCCCTTAGGTTTTGTCACAGTTTAGTGGAAGCCTGCTAGAAAGGGTTTCTGAGCTGCAATGGCCTGGTTAGGAGCAGCGCCCAGGGAAGCCCCAGAGAGTTGCAGGCTGTCAGCTCCAGCGTGCTGCAGCAGACCGCGGGACCAGCGACCCCGAACGTCCCTGTGATGTTTGCATCTGAACTGTCTCCATACTCCGAGACAAAACCCATGCACGTGTGTGTTCATCGTCCTGAGGAGGCTTCCGATATCCCAGTGTACGACACTCGGTCACCTGGGAGTTCAAGGAGGTCCCTACTTGTCGTGCTCTGCGGGGCGGCTGTGGGATCCTGTGGCCTGGGAGCCCGGCTGCTTCCTAACGGTGCCACGTACAAGGACGCGGCCGGGCCGCTGCCAGACGCTGCTCCTGCGGACAGGAAACCGGCCTTGACCTGGTGGGCCGCGCCTCCGCGTCGCAGCACAGCGTACTTCCGATGAGGCTCTGGGGAGCAACCCGCGGCCAGGGCGGCTGCACCAGGGCTACACGGGTGTCCGATGCTCTGAGAGGCGCCAGAGTGTGCAGCCTGGAGCCAACTCTCACCACCCTGGGCTGTGCGGCCGGCCGCCTGGCCCTGGCCCGGCCCCAGCCTTGCAGGTTGTCCTGGGCCACTGCACACCCGCAAGCACAATGCCTGAAACCTGTCACACTCAGCCACCGCCAGGCGCCAGAGGTGGTGCACACCTGCAGTCCAAGCCCTTGGAGAGGCCGAGGCAGGAAGAGCTCTGGTTCAAACCTAGCTTGGGGAACCTAATGAGAATCCACCTCAAAGTAAAAGAAAGGGCTCAGAATACAGCCCAGTGCAAAGGCCTGGGGTTTGATCCTCGGTACAAAAACAAAAAACAACAACACCAAAGCAAGACCTACGTGGGACCCAGCTACAGGGCTGTAGCTGAGGAGCACTGACCCCAGCAACTGCCCTGGGCTTCTCCGAGGCTTGTGACAGAAACAAGCCAGGACTTGGGGACAGACAAGTTCCTCTGGGGACTCAGTTCTTCGGTTCACTGCCTCCCTAATACGTTGGGTCTCTCGCTTGATGCTGGCTGCAGGCAGGGACCTGCATTTTCACTTTCCAAGCCTCAGGCCCACGCTGGCCATGAACTGGCCCAGCGCACAGCCGGGACGGAGCTTCCTTCTCACGTCTGGGCGCAGGCGCCCTCCTTCCCACGCCGGCCTGGAGCAGAGGGGCGGCTCACCCTCACTCTGGCTTGCTCTCCGGATGGGCACAGGGGGCTCTAGGTAACGCCTGGGGTGCTTCTACCAGGCAGAGCTCAGTGCTGGGCCGGGCGGGACATCTCGGGGTGTCCCAAGGCTTTCCTCGTCCCGTTGGTTCCGCTGGAGCTCTCTAGACGCGACTTCTTGAGACTAGCACTTGCTCTGAATGAGCCTGGCCTTTGTCGTTTGTGGTGACATTTTACCGTCTTACCATTTTCCTTTTAGATGCTCGGAAACCAGAAGGTGGCCAGTCAGGCGAAGGGCCCGAAGGCACAGTCAGTGCGTGCCCGTCGGTGCCCACGCTTGGCCCAGCTGCCTTCACCGTCCCTCTCTGGCCTGGACTTGGGTTTCTCCCCCCGGCCAGAGCCTCGGTCCCTCCCCGGGAGTCTGCGGTGGGGCGGCCACGCGCTCATTCCTGGGGGGCCTGGCTGCGCTGGCGACAGCCTTCTCCCGCTTCGCTGGAGGGGGTGCTGGCCTGGACGCCTCAAGTCTGGACGGGAAGTTCTGCTGCCCGTTTCGTGGGTCGAGACTCCTCCTTGCGAGCCCTTCCCGGGTCCCGCTGCCGCCGTAGATGCCCCATCCCTGGCACATCAGCCTCTCGGTGTGAGGCGGCAGCTGCTGTTCGAGGCTTGGCTTTGCGTTCGGGTTTGTCTGGCCCAGCAGCCCTGGGCTCGCGAAATCCAGAGGGTTCTCTAGCCCGTGTTTTTATTGAGAATAAATACGTGATGGATTTATCCCCAGCTCGCTGGAGTCTGGGAATACAATCATGCTTGGCTCACCCCCTCTGCGGTTCCTTCCTGCGCCGCGACCTTGATCAGCCGCTTCACTCTTGCTGCCCACATCCCTCACCTAGGAGCCTGCACCTCATGGCATTAGATATCCGTAGGCACCGGGGATGCACCATATTTGGGGACAGCGCCCCGCCCCCCGGGCCTGGAGCAAGTGGACGGACAATGAGCTGCTGGTCCAAGAAAATATTAATAAACGTTTTGACTGCACAGTGGCTAAACACTTGCTGACTGGGGTCAGATACCAGCAGGAGGAAGGCAAGGAACACTCGAGACTGTTTTGTTACCAGCCCCAGTCCGGGCAGCATTCTCAGAGGCTCAGAGGTGGGCAGGCCCGCCGGGGCCCACGCACATCCCCCCATTGTTCTGAGGCGGCAGCGAGAGGAATTCACAGCCTGCGAAATCAGACGCCAGGCCCGGCGACCTTGGAGAAGTATGACTGCTGCGAAGAAAGGAGCAAACATGACCGTTCAGCTATTAACTTTGAAAAATGAGTACAGATACTTGTATAAAACGAAGAGTGAAGAGGTCACACTTGGTGAAAAGGGGCTCCACCCGGCTGTGACCCTAGAGCTGACCCCTGCACAGGGGTGCGCTTCTTACAGACGTGCCCCACGAGGGCAGGCGTGTACCCACCTGCCTGCCAGTGCTGCTTCACAAGGACAGTCCTCGGCAAAACTGGCTGCCGAGGAGGACAGTGATGGAGACAGGCGAGGCACACAGGCTGGGCCGGCCGGCTCCTGTCTCCCCGTGGTTGTCTCGGACTCATCTGCCGCGCTCCCCATCCCACTGTTGGGCTGTGCACATTCCGGCTGACACCACAGTAGGGACATAAGTGCACAATTCCCCTGGCAGACAGACAGGAGCAAGAGTCAAAATATGTAGTGCCCGGCACCTTGTAGGCGTGGGGATCAGAGTTAGCGGAGGCCCCACACAGCCTTCCTGAGTCTGTGGCCAGGTATCTGTCCTGCAGGTAAGGGTATGGCTCACACCCCACGGGAGCTCAGCTTGAATTAGAAGTAGTCTGTGAATAAAGGAAGGGGGTTCTCGGTTTGTAGGGGTTTGGTCCAGGTTGGCTCCAAGACAGGGCAGCATCGTAGAAGAGAAACGGCTCATGGCCAGTAGGGGCAGCGAAGCAACCAGGGACAAGACACGGCTCTTTCTGTCTCTTCTCTTGTATCCAGGATACTGGGATTAGGGGGTTGCCAAGCCAGTATGATACACACGCTTGATCCTAGCACTCTTAACCCCACATTGTACCATGAATCATCCACACACAGTAGATTCAGCCAGCTCTTCAAAAGCCCCACCTGTGACACAAGAGGGTCTGGAGGACGTCTGAATACTACCCATGACACCACTGTCGCTATAAACCAAGAGCATTTTTACATCAGAAACTGGGGGGAATGAAGGATAAATTGCTTACTCTAAACCTACCTTGGGCACAAGTAAGAAGGGGGGACCAGGACGAATGGGAGCCTTAGGGGTAGCATGAGCATCTGTTTCCACGCTCTGGGGACCGGGGACTTGAACAGAGACTCTTTCCAGGGTTTCTTGCTCCAAACAAAGGATTGCACAAAACAAGCACATAAGGTAGTGAAGTTTTACATTTATTAAAGGCAGAAAAAGATACTAGGGTGATGTCACACACCTAGAATCCCAGCACTAGGGAGGCTAAGACAGAAGGAACACTGCAAGTTCAAGGCCTGCTTAGACTATACAGTGAGACCCTGTCTCAAATAATCAAATAAACAAACAAAAGGTAACTATAGGAAAAGCAGTACACTCTGAGGTGAGACTGGACCCCTGGGAAAAGAGGAACTCAGTGGCCAAGAGCTTAGTTGGGGCTCTTTTCTGTGTTCTCCACCCCTCAGGCTGAGGTCACATCTAAGGCGTCCTATTAAAAGCCTGCTTGAATTCTTGTGGGAAGAACTGAAGATCGCACTCTCTGATTGGTGCCAGGTGCAGGGGGCGGTACCTGCCCCTTATTTCCATGATTGACAGCTCACACATTTTCACCCAACTGCTTCACGACGCCCTAATGGGGCGCCTCACATTCGCAAGAAGTACTTGTAGCTTCTGTACCCATCGCGGGGCTAGCAATCTAGGGAGTTCATCCCAACTAGGGGTAGTGGTTGGTTACTGGGAGTTTGAATCTAGGTTTGAAGATGCATTAAAACATATGGAACTGACTTGCTGGGTTTCTCCCATAACTAATTAACTTCCTTCATCTCTTCCCCACCCCTAGCCCTTTGTCATTAAATTTAAGACAACCTGGGATACTTAATCAAGCACAAATTTATTATGATTGCCCAAACAAATAGTTTGATTATTCATCATAGAAAATTTCTGAAATATCCTTCAAAGATAAGCACTGTGCCAAGGTCATGTGAGGTCCCTTCCTTATCTTAGTTTTTCCGCCAACCTTACACAGCTGCGTTGTGATCTTTACTCCACCTCAAAACCTGCCTTCTTACCACTGGAAGGACTACCTTAACCCAAACTTCCACTTCTCATAAATCCTAACCTCACTTCGGAGGTACTGTCGAGTCTCCACTGAGTTGGTCCCTGGGAAATCCCGGGTAAGTTGGCTCTGAGAACTGCTGAGAACGTTCCTGAGCCTGACGTTTGGAGTGTCCCGGGGCCTGCTGTGACCTCATTTTCAAGCTGTTGTTCACTACTTAAAAAAAAAAAAAACCAACTTCTGCTCTTTAAATCATCCTGCTCTGTATCTTATTGGTGCAGCTCAGCCTTTGTCTTCTCAGAGTTGTTTTCTCACTTGTGTGACGACTGGTCTCCAAAGACGTCCCGCAGATCAGGGCCGCGGAGGGTCCCGACCACAGCGAACCTGCGGTGCCCCTGTTCTCACTCTCCCCACTTCAGCATGGCAGCGGTGAAGCCGGGTCCCCTCCAGCAAGGTTGGAAGCCTGGACGGCTGGGAATGAGGGCCACCCAGCCACGGTGCGACAGAGGCAGAGGAAAGAGGGCCTGGCTCTGCTGCCACCCTGGCTTGTTCGAGCCTTCGTGCGTTCAGATATGCAAATGAGCCACTTTGCATACTCAGAGGAGCAGGGCCCTGTCCTCTGGAAGCACTGTCCACTCAGACCGGTCAGCCCACAGAACAGCGGAGGACCAAGCTTTGTGGTTTTAGACCACTCAGTTTTGCTTGTCAGCTTTGGGGACACTGGGATTGAACGAACTCCTTGTTCATGTGCATTATACACTTTACCACGGGGTCAAACTCTCACCCGGGGCTGCCAGCTTTGCTGGGGCTTGGTGGTTGGCAGTAACCAAATGCCCGTTCCAGAGCCAAGCTCAAGAGCTGCTCCAGTTGTTCTACTCTCTCCCTACTCTGCTGCTGGGACAAAATAGCTTCATTCCCCACCAAAGTCAAACAGGAGAAGTCAACTTCCTGAAGGAAACTCATCATTTCCTGTCTCCCCCACTCCATCATTTCCTGTCTCCCCCACTCCATGAACTCAGTGTTTTATGGCTGTGGACCTTTCCTAGTGAGACTGGGAACTTGGAAATTCTTCTTCAGTTAAGACCAGGATTTGTGACACACAGTCACCCCCAGAAGACCAAATGTGCTGCCTGCAAGGCTCGGAGTCCTCGCCAGGGCTGGCATCATGGCTTCCTGTCTTTCCAGTCATCCAGTTCCGGTTTATAGTAGAGATGGGGATAACGAGGAAGGCAGTATGGAAGTCTGGCACAGGGAGAAGTGTAGGGGAGGCTACCAAGCCGCCTTGGCTTGTGGTGCAGGCTTTGGACTAGGTGGTTCCCCATGACCGCATCTTCTTTTTGTTGTTGTTACTGTTTGTTTTGTTTTTTCAAGACAAGGCCTTGCTCTGTCGTCCGGGCTGGTCCCATGATCCTCCTGCCTGAGCCATCAGAGTGCTGGGATCACGGGTGCGCACCACCACGCCTAGGTCTCCAGCCGGGTCGTGAGAAGATGTGTTCCCTAGTGGGGAGCAGTTGACTGACATTATTCTGGAGGTGGGGAGCTCCTCGGTGTACTACGCGCACCGGCCAGCAGAGGGCAGGACAGTTGCGGGAGTTGCCAGCTTGACACGCTCCTTCCTCCCGGAATGGGCGAGGGCGCAGAGGGGCACCTCGGTGCTGGCTGCCGCGTGACCGAAAAGCGCCACGACAGGTGCCAGCTCCAGGGGTCGCCTCTTCCTTGGCCACGCACCTGCCCTCTGGCTCGGTGTACGCGTTGGCGAGCGGCGGCGTCACTCCGCCCCTTCCTTCCTGCGCCCCAGCGCGGATGGGTCCCTCGGCCAGGGCGCCGCATCTGGGTCTCGTCACAGCGCGGGGAGAGCCCGGGAAGGCCACCAGGCTCCGCTGACCGAGTTTCCGTGCGGGGCGAGCTGGCGTCGGTGCAGGAGACAGGGCTTGCTTCGCGCTGTCGCTTTGCCCGGAGTTCCTGAGTCCGGCCGCGGGCACTGGGACGGAGAGGGAGAACCGACGCTGGAACCAGGCGGGCTAAGGGAAGAGCCTGGAGCGCGCGCGGCGGGGCAGAGTCCCCGCCATCGGTGGGCAGGCGGGCAGGCGGGCAGGCGGGCAGGCGGGCAGGGGGGCAGGCGGGCAGGCGGGCAGGCGGGCAGGCGGGCAGGCGGGCAGGCGGGCAGGCGGGCAGGGGGGCAGCCGGGCAGGCGGGCAGGCGCAGCGTCCCCACGGGAGTCCCCCGCTCGGCTTGGGGCGGCCAGCCCGCCTGGCTGCGGCTTTCTCCCCAGGAGCGAGCCTGCCTCCTGCTGGCCACGCGGTAACGTGAGACTTCTTGGAAAATCAGAAATCCTGCCTGGAAAAGCCAGCGTTAGCCCTTCTGTGGTCCTGTGCGCCTGCCCACGGGACCTAACGGGACGGCTCCGCCAGCTCCTCACTTCGAGAGCTTGGTCAGTGCAGTTGGCGACTGTGAGCCCACACCGTAGTCTCAGACATTTCCAGTTAAATTTTCCACGTAGCCGCCGTACGTTTCTACCCCTGGCTGAGTGACGCATTGTTGAAAACCTCAGTGCCGCCCCCTGTGCGAGACGACTCCTCTTTGGGGGGGACGTTTGCATTTCTGGCCGTGCTCTCTCTGAGATCCCGCCCACACGGCTAGCACTCTGACTACCGTGTCCCGAGGCCGATTTCCACAAGCTGAGCTGCACGGAAACACAGGGAGCAGCAATTATTAGGTGCTGTGCAGCAGGTTCAAGTCCCCTGATGTCCAGTAGTACGGCTTTGGAGGCGTCCTGCCTCCTCCTGCATCGCCACGCGAGGGGCGTTGGTGCCCGCAGGCCTCGGCTTCCTCTGCTGCCCCCTGCTGGTGAAGCGAAGTCCGCAAAGCCCACAGCAGGCCCCGATTCTCTACCAAGCCTGGATAAAAACATCTCCAGGGGCCGGGGTTTACCTCAGTGGTTCCAGCATCTACCTGGAAAGTGCAAGGTCCGGGGATCGATTCCTGGAACCACATATCACTGGGCATGGCGGCTCACGCTTGTACTCTCAGCACTCCGGAGGCCGAGGCAGGAGGACTGCTGTGAGTTCAGTGCTAACCTGGGCTACCTACTGGTTCAGGGCCAGCCTGAACTACAAGTTGTGGTGAGACTCTGTCTCAAACGACTTGATAATAACATGGGGTTTTTATGAGGTGAGGTCTCGGCATGTAGTTCAGCGCAGTCTTGAACTCGCTTTGAGTGCCAGGCTGCCGCAGTCCGTGGTGATCCTGCTGCTCAGTCTCCAGAGTGCGGGGATTACAGGCACGCACCTCCACTGGATTGATCATCTTACCGCAAGGGCAAAAGGAGCTACATCTAGACTCAAAGAGACTTTTCCCAGGCAGTGTAGTTTATACCTCAAACTCCAGAGAAACAAATAATGGGATGTGTATGAAAACATTTGAATATGATATAAAATAGTTATATATAATATGTATTATAAATACGTATACTATATTCGTTACAAATACATGCGTGTACTTATGTTTATGATATCACACATATTGGTAATGATATACATGTATTCTTTAAGGAATTAGCTCACAACTTGGGATTGGTAAAACTGATACATGGGGCGGTCAGCAGGTCACGGAGATTCAGAGCAGGGTTACAGCTACCACTTTCAGGCAGATTTTTTTCTTATTTTCTAGGAAACCTAGTTTTTTTGTTTTTTTCTCTTAAGGTCTTCAGATGATTGGATGAGGATCCATTCAAGTGTCTAGAGGATGTGAGTGACATTGACAAACAGTGGCCATATCTACAAAAGGCCTCCACAGTCACACTTGGCCAGTGCCTACCAGTCACAGGGCACTGTGGCCGTAGAACTGATGTCACAGTGTGTCCAGGGCACGTGAGCTTGTCACTGGCGGAGAGGGTCTGTGTGTCCTGCTGGAAGGCAAGAGAAGAGATCACTATTTCATGATCAGAACAGACTGGTTAATAGCAACTATTTTCACCAAATAGGTTTCACTTTTTAAAATTTTTATTATTTCATGTTTGCAACACAGAATGACTACATTCATGATATGCAGTTGGTCCATGTGCAGAACACGTCTTAATTCTTTTTCCAGCTTTCCCTCCTTTCCCCTTCCTTTTCACATAACATTGATCTGTTTCCGATCATATTTATTTCGCTCTTTAGTTTATTTCTATTCTGAGTTTATTTATGTAAGAAAAACTACAAAATATGTAAGCTTGTGTATCTGATTTATTTATTTATTTATTTATTTATTTTTTTGAGACAGGGTCTGGCTTTGTGGTTCAGGCTGGCCCTGAGCTCAGCCTCAAACTCACATCACAGCAATCCTCCTGCCTCTGCCTCCCGAGTGCTGGGATTACAGGCGTGAGCCACCACGCCCGGCACTGTGGTGTGTGGTACTGGTTGCTGCTGGGCGTGAGTCTCCACACCCAGTATTGTTATGTGGTTACCGGGGAATCAAACCCGGGCCCTTGTGCTTGCAAGACAGGCGCCGGAACCACTGAGCTAACTCCCCAGCCCCAGACATTACAGTCTCCAAGTGCATCCATTTTCCTACAAATGACTTAAGTTAATCCTTATTTAGGGCAGAGTACTACTCCATGATATGTAAGACCACATTTTTCCTGTTCATTCCTCTGTTCATGGAGATGTAGGCCACTTCCAAGGGGTCGCCGTGAGGAATCAGCAGCCGTAAACACGAGTATGGATGGGTCACGGTGATTCGCTGTCTCTCAGCCTTTCACAAGACACCTACCAGGGAGATAGCGGGGTCAGACAGAATTCTCTGTGCACACACGGTCACATTTCCCTGCTTTCTGTGAGGTCAGGTGGGGCTGTGCTGCGGGTTTTGTCCCCTGAAATGCATGTGACGCAAGGTGTGCCGATCGTGCAGAAGCCCTCAGCGTGAATGCACAGCGCCCTGTGCTTGGCGTTTTCTGCTTTGCCCTAAGTGCCAGTTAGGTTTGAAACGCACACAGGATTGGGAAGCCTTTTGTGGACCCTCCTTGTAAATATCAAAGGCCACTAAGTTAAGTGAGAGATCATTTTGTTATCTCAGAGCACAAATTTGGAGGTCCTCCCCATGGGGTAGCCAGAATTTACTGATTAATTCCTTTCCACAGTAACCAGTGGCCTCCTCTTAGCTTTTGGGCAGAATCTAATAGCCTCGATGAGCCTTGGAAACCTGGACAGGGTTTGTTCTCTTCTGGACTCCCAGCCTCATCTCTTAGCTTTCCCTGCTCCCTACTTAGGCTGCTAGTTTTTGTGCTCTTTCTCCAGACTTCATAGGTTAAGTTTTCTTTTGCCTCAGTTCAAAAGTAGATGAGCTGTTTCCTTTACCTAGAGCACGATCTCCCCTTATCTTTCTTTACCTGTCTGGCTTCCACTTACCCTTCAAATCGTTCTTCATAACACTTGGGATTAAGGGAAAACACAGTATGCATTTTTCCCCTGTGCCAGCAGCTGCACTAGTGTCTTACTGGCTCCTGTACAAGCTAGCCATAACTTATCTTGTAGTATTATTCCTCTCAGCACATAGTAAGTGCTCACTAAATGCTGGCGAATTGGTGAATGAATGAGTGAATGGAAAGGATTCCATCTTTTTGGAACATACTTTATCTCTTTCAATCTGGTTGCTTCGGCTAGTGTCTAGATATCTCCCCAGAGCCCCATGCCACCATAGGTGGCATAAGCCCTTAAGGTGGGGTTTCTTAGAGATATCTGCATCTAGCGTGTGATGCTGGGGATTGATTTATGGTGTAATGCTAAGAGCAAAGGCAGTAGGATTAAGGGTGTGAGTGGTTATCTATCCTATTTAGCATAGATAAGATCTAAGGAATAAAAAGAGCTGTAGTCATCCCTTGGTTGCCTTGCTACCTCCTGCCCACCATAAGCCATTTCTCCTGTGATATGTCCGCCATGTCGCCCTGCCAGAGAGCCAGTCTGTACAAGCTAGCTATTACTTATCCATTACTTATAAACTGAAACCTCTGCCAACTCCAAGCTAAATAAACTTTTCCTCCTGTAATCATGGGTGTCAGGCATTTTGTCTCAGCGGTGAGAAAAATAACTAAGACACTGATCAACTCCTAGTTGCCCTTTCTTTGTTTCAGCTTAGATAAATATCTATGCTCTTCTTGCCAATTCTAGAATATTTCTTCTTCATCTAAATAGTAATGTCCATGGCAGTTCTTTTCAAGTTTTAATGTATTTAGAGTTTTCCATGAATATTCCCAGGAAGCCTCTCGATTACACACACCCTTAATCACTCATGGGGAATTTGCTGGTTTTTAAAATCAGTGCACGACAGAATATATTTTACAGATTTTTCTCTGCATCTCTAACCAAACAGAAGAGTCAGCCATGCATGCACGAGAAGGAATGTGACATCTATTATCCAACTCACAAGTCATCAGCTTTGTCAGTTCTGGATGGTGAGTTTTTCAAATCTCCAAGGAAGAAGAGCATGCTCGGTGTCTTACCATCACGTGAGGAAAGCAGTCTGTGTGCCTGGACGCATGCAAGCTGTACTGCACACTGAATGAGTAAGAAGGAGGAAGATTCTCGGGACCAGCCTTGTGCTGAGAAGAGCGGACTTGCCTCTCCGAAGGCTGAGGTGGACGAGTGAGTACGGGGAGCTGCCTCCTCTCTCAGGGTTCAGCTTCTAGAGATGAACAGCAAAGAAATCATCCCTGTCTGCCTCGCAGGGATTTCAAGAGGATGAAGTGCTTGGCATCTCTTAGCAGCGTGAGAGTTTCTTCTAGAATCCCAGCTCCTCTCTCATCGCACTTCACCATTTTCCCTCAGGAATGAATACCGTGAGATTAGAGTAAATCATAGTCAGAGCGAGGGATAGGAGGAGAAGACAGATCTGCATTTCCCTGAATGCTTCACACACTCCAACCTCTGTGTCTTTGGTTCTTTGTTTTTATTCTTCCTTTCCAGGAGTGCTTTTATTTGGTAAAAATGTGTGAATTTTAACATTCTTTAATAATGCATTTCAGTAGGACTTCAGGTCTCATGTCTTCGTTGATTTCTGTTTGCTTTGAATTCCAATGTCACTTTTCTTTTTGCAAAGAAAAAAGTGGCTTGGTAGCAATAAGGGTTTATGTAATTTAATGCCTGATGACAAGGGCCAAGTCTAATTTATTGTGTCTCTCAGGAGACTCATGTAAGTCCTCCCTCATTGGCAGAAAAGGAGACAGGAATTAATGAACTAGTAGTTTCAGAGGAAAGGAAAGCTGTCTCTGATGAAGGTGCCACTTCCGTCAGGGCTGCATGTTACTCTTGCGTGGTAGAATCTGGAAATACTTTAGGGAACTGGAAAATAGGGTTCAAATTGAATTGCTTCGCTGACAGCGCTGCAGAGATACTGTGTATGTATTTGCCTCTTACAACAAGGAAGGGCAACACTCCTTCTCAGGGTTCCAGATGCATACAGAGGGAGGAGGGGAAGGGCCCCTTTTTGACTGTAAAATTCATCCCTGGGAACACCCGTGTACACATGGACTTTGGCTCAGAGTAGATAGTCACGATTTTTTCTGGGACATAAAAGGGTCCTGAACACTGTAAGAATGTGGAAAACTGAGTATTCACTTTTGCTCCTCAGTCTTAGAGAAGAATCTTAAGCCTGGTTTCCCTAAGACTTCTCCTTTATGTGTATGGTGGTAAGTTACTTGCCCTTTAAGGATTCCCTTTTCTCATTTGTGAAGATTTTCTTGAGCTTACCCGATTAATGCCAGCATGAACAATTTGCAATCAGAAAAAGACTTCTGAAAATAAAAATGCTTTTCCTATTGTGATATTTCCCAGCTGCAATTCAGCCCTACCCATGATAATAAAAGCACTGAATTTGAGCTTGGAAGACCTGGCTTTGTAACTGGCTCTACCAACTAACTTGAGGAGAGTAACAGATACTTACAGAATGTTTAGCATGTGCCATATGTAATTTTAAATGTTTGTGTTTTATGCTTTGTGGTATTCCTGAAGATGGACCCTAGGAGTGCCGAACTACATGCCCAGCACACTCCTTTTTATTTGAGAATGTCTTGCTAAGTTGCCCAGGGTGGCCTTGAATTTTTGATCCTCTTGCCTCAGCGTCCTGAGTAGCTGGGATTACAGGTGTGCACAACTACGGCTGGCTTCATGTGCATTGTCTTCATTTAGTGCTGGAAATAAGAAAACACTGTTATTTACCTATTTTACAAGCAAGGAACTGCAGGCACTGAGAACTTAATTCTTTGCAAATAAGCAGTGAAGCCTCTACTCGGGCTCTGGACTCAGTGTAGACTTCTGTGCCACCTGCGTATTGGTTAGGAGCATAATCCTGAAGCAGTGTTGTCATCCAACCTCAGCCAGCAGAGCACGCAGGCTAGTCTGCAAGTGAAATCCAGAGTGCCTTTTCACCTCGCCATATTTCCAAGAAAGAATGACCCCTTAGAATATACTCCGTCATTTTCTCTCCACACACTCTCCCCTACCTTTGGCCATACTAGGTAATGATAGAATAGCAAACTGGGATGATCACAAGGTCTGGAATTGCAAGAAGGTGGGATTATTTTTAGCAATGTGAATGTAAGTGAATATTAAATGTCTCTAAGCTCCAATGTTGCTGGCTTAAAGCAGAAATAATGCCTGCCCCATCAAGTGCTTATAAAAAGTAAATTAGACAACCCCAGTGAAATGCCAAGGACAACAGCTGGCATATCAGATGTGGTTATTAGACAAGCATAATTATTACTAAGGCAGTAACTTTAAGTCATGTGAAACTTCACTGAGTAAAAAATGAAGAATGATTTTTCATGAACTCATAATGAAATGGAAAATAAAAATCATGAAAGTCAGAATACCACTTCTGGCAAATCTTTTAAATAATAGTGCAACTTGACCTAGAGCTTACTGGGTTGCCTTTGAAGGTGGTAAGCTCCCTGTGATTCAGTTGCTTTGGAGCAGACATCAGTTGGGGAACATACTATATACAGACTCTCTATAGATTTATTTCAAGGACCCTGCTGTGGTGTGTGTGTGTGTGTGTGTGTGTGTGTGTGCGCGTGTGCGCATGTGGGTTAAGTCAGGAAAGGACTGATATTCTGGACACTTCTCTGGTGGTCTGGGGCAGGATGTTGTGAAGCCTGGTCATTGGTAATTTGTTGATCTTGTTACTTATATAAATCCTGTAAATATCCTGGTTATTTTAGGTGTTTTCAAGAGGGCAGAGCTAGATAAACTGAAAGGTAATCAATCTTGTATTGCTAGTTTTAGACAAACAGTCCTTTAATGATTAACTGACTATGCAGAGTGTAACACGAACATGACTAAAGGTTAAGGTGCAGATTGCCTAGTTATATGGCACTGAGTGTTGTAATGTTTAAGAGTGGTGTTGTGGTGGGCATAGTGGGAGATTCTTTGTCACCAAGGGTGATGCTCTGAGGAAGGACTGAAGTGACTCACATTAGAGTGACTTGCATAAGAGAAAGCCATATCTTCGAATTACTGTATGGTTGCCAGTCACAGAATATAACCTTTTTCTTCCATGCATACTCTCAAATTGGCCACTTAATATGAGGTCCCCATTAGAACCTAGTGGATACCATCATGATGACTCTCTAGAATTACTCAATTATTATGACCTAAACCTTTTCTTCTTATAAAGTTGTACAGCATCAGTTATTTCATGTTAAGAATGAAAACAGTAAATACCAACCTTAACAGTTCTAGTTTTCAGCTCTATGGGCTTTATATTACAAATCAATTGAGAAAAGTATATTTATTCAAATTCTTTTTATTGGAACTCTTTTTGTTCTACGAAGTTTTTTCCCCCACAATAAGGAAAATACAATTTAAGTATACAAATTTACAAATGAAAATAATATAAAACAAAGAGTGGAAAATCAAGATGAGTCCCAGACATGGATGTCTTGACTTGACACGTTCAGTGCCAGGAGCCGCACTGAGGGAGGCAGGAGCTGGGTCTGTACATGGTGTGGGTGGTCAGGTGGTCCAGGTCCCCATGTCAGAACTTGAGGTTGAAGCCAGGGCCTATGGCCAAGGTTCCCTGGTTAGTAGTGGAGAGGTTGAAGGTCATCTCCTTCAGGTTGTCATTGCCCAGATGACTACTGTGCAGGCCAACCTCTGGGGGCTGCCAGCTTGTGCCTTGCTTCTCCTGCTGCTTCTGTTTCTTGGCTGGCCAGGTAGGTAACATGGCGGGATCAACTGGGAGTGGTGTCTCACAGAAGTACTCATGTTTGAGGCTGTCCTCTGCACTGATTCTTCTTGCAGGGAAGTAAGTCAGGAACCTGTTCATAAGGTCAAAGCCCTGGTCTGAAAGCAAAGCCCCGAAACCCTTGCGGAGGCTGTTATAGGGGTAACTGCTGAAGGTTATCTTCTTCACTGCAGGTAGGTCATTGTAGCCAGGCCAGATTTTCTCACTAGGGGTTCCCAGGACCTTAAAGATTACATTGATCTGATCGATATCTGACTTCCCAGGGAACAGAGGCTTCTTCGTCAGCAGCTCCCCAAAGATGCAGCCCACTGACCACATATCAATAGCTGTGGAGTATTCCTTGGCACCAAGAAGCAGTTCTGGGGCACGGTACCATGGGGTGACCACAATAGGGGTATAAGCCTTCAGGGGTGAGCCATATTCCCGTGCCAAACCAAAGTCACCCACCTTGAGGATGCCAGCATGGCTTAGCAGCAAGTTGGATGTCTTGAGGTCCCGGTGCAAGATCCAATTGTCATGCAGGTGTTTTACCCCATGAAGTAACTGGATCATCAAGGTCTTCACTTCCCCTGGCAAGAAGGGTTGCTTCATTGACTCCATCAGGCTTTTGAGATCGTGCTCCATGTAATTCATCACAAGGTAAATCTTATCCATGTTGCTACCCACAACAATCTCCTTGACAGTGATGATGTTGGGGTGCTGGGCCTTGAGGATGGTGCTGATTTCTCTTAGAGATGTGATTGGGAAGCCCTCCTTCTCCTTCTCCATTTTCAACCGCTTCAGAGCCACAATTTCGTCTGTCTTCTTGTCTTTTGCTCTGTAGACTACCCCATAGGTGCCTTCTTTGATTCTGTTCAGACACTGGAACTCTTCCACACTCCGGCAGCCCTGCAGGGCTGGCAGGTATTTGGGCAGCACCTGTTTGAGCTCCTGAGGTGATAGGGCTAGGGAGCCAGGCATGTAGCCCTCTTCAGCCAGGGAACGGCTTTGCAGGGTTCCTTTATCCACTTCTTCCTCTTTTTCGCTGTTCCTGGAGACTTGGTCAAAGTGTGTCTCTGGGGAAACCAGGATGTGTTTTTCACTTTTCTGTTCTTTATCTTCACTCATTTCTTCATTTCTCATTTTTCCTACAGACTCTTCTGAGGCCTCAGAGTTGTTCCCCATCTCCTCTTCCTTCTCTGACTCCTTACCAGTGCTTCCTTCCTCTTCTTCCAAGTCTGAAGACAACTCTGCTGAGCTAGTTATTCTCTTGTCTCTGATATCCTGCAAGTTGAACAGCAGGTCGTATTTTCTAAATTTTTCTTCATTTACTGGCCTCCAGCCATCTGCTACCTGAAAGTGCTCCTGTGACAGCTGCACCGGGCTGTGACTCCAGTGCCTGGCCTTGCCCTTGTCCCCATAGTCTTCCCTCAGGGTGTGGTGATGTACAGAGACTTCCGTCTGGGCTGCACGTTCCTTGGACTGCTCTTCTGTCCTCTGTTGCTCCCTCAACTTACACTCCTGTGCTTGCTTTCTTTTTAACTGCTCCCAGTGGTTCAGCTCTCTCCTGGAGTGCTTCTTTCTCACCTCTTGCTGCCTCTGTCTTTCCAACTCCTGGTGTGCTTTGTCATGTGCTCTGTGGCCTGAGTGACGTTTGTATTCTCTTTCCTTCTCTTTTCTTGTTCCATACTTCCCTCCTGCTGAATGGATAGAATGCCTGCGTTTTTCCTTTTTCTTTTCCGCTCTTCTGTGATGGGTTGATTCTTTCAGAGACATTTGCTGGGGTGGTTTGATAGCCAGAGAATCATCTTCCTCCCCGCTGTCGTCCTTACAGTCTTTTCTTCTTTCTGTCATCTCCATGTGGTGCTCTCTCAGCTCTCCCTCCTCAAAGGAATCTTGGTCATCAGAATGACACTTGGAAATAAAGAACTTCACCGGAGAAGGGTTATTTTTAAAGCGTTTTATCTCTGCTTTATCCTCTTGTTCCTTCATTTGTTTCTTTTCCTGGATAATTTCATTTAAATTTCTCACTTTCTGAGAGTCCTTTTCATCACCCATGTGAGTTAAAATACTGTCGCGGGGCTCCTACTTTTTTGGGCTCAGTCACGCAAACTTGAGACTCAGCACTGCAAGGTACGGTCCCCAGACGGCCTGGTTCGGGCAACTCCTCCACCCGAAGACGCGAGCAGGGCGGGACGGTACGCGGGAGCTGGGGTGCTCGCAAAGTCCGCTTCCGCCCTGACAGCAGCTTTGAGCGGAGGGCCCAGAGCGCTGCCGCCCAGCCTTTCTCACCCCAGCCTCCAGGTCACCACTGAAGCCTCCAGGTCACCACTCAAGCCTGCGCAGTTGCCTTAGCCGCCGGTCCCCGATTCTGAGAAGAAACAGCGCCACAAACGACCCAGGAGTGTCGGTCACTTCCTGCTGCGACGCGGACTGATGACGTAAACGCGACATGAGTCAAACTCTCCAATCTAGGGACTCGAAGTAACAATTTCCGGCGCGCATCAAGTTGTTGACACTTCCGGAATATGGAGAGCGTGATGACGCTAAGGGTGGCCTCTAGGTCCGGGACGTGAGGTGAAGCTGCTGAAGCGTCGTTGGGCTCCCGCCGTCAGCGTCGCTGACTGGTGACGCAAGAGGCAGGCGCCGGGCCAGAAGAAAACTTTTCCGGTGTGGTCCCGACTCATCTCACAGAACAGAGGTTGGCGACCGGCGGGCTAGAGGGCTACCTTCCTGCTTATGGCGCGGCCTTCGGTATGAGATAAATTTATCATATGTATTTATTAAGCACCTACTTACTGTGTGATAGGAATAATTTAACATTGGGAATCTGTCAGTGAACATAAGAGAGATGATCTTTGCTATTGTTGCGTGTGTAATATTGTGGGGGAAATTCAAATGTCAATTAAGTTAATTGGCTAACTTCAAATAATCATAAGGGAAGTGAAGGAAACAAATGGCCCAAGTGGTGGGGAATAATTGGGAAGTGACTTCGGAGGGTGATGTGAGGTAACATTTTTAAGTCCTGAGTAAATATTTTGGGCTTGAGTTTGCGATGATAGATGGGAAGAGTGCTAAGTAAAAATTATGGAACAAGAGTTTTGAATACTGAAATCTACACTGGAGACCAGACTAAAAATCAAAGTGGATTTACTCACACTAAAGCTTCAGGTCAACAAAGCAAAATGGATTGCATGTGGTTTTCTGAGCAACCTACAGAGAAAAAGGGCTGACTACTAATTTCCAAACAGTCTAGTTTTAAAACCATGATAATGAATTTCTGCTTTAATCATTACAAAAAAGTAAGAGGCTGTTAATCAGTAAGTTTTTCCTTTCTTGTTCTGCCTGTGTTCCCTTACAAAAAAGTAACTTTGAAATGATAAATATGCTTTCTATTCTTTATTTTTCCTTCCTTCAGCCTTTCTCTGTAAAATTAACTATCCTATTTGAACACTGTTTTACTAATAAAATGAGATGTTACTTTTATTTATTTATTTATTTGTTGGTACCAGGGATCAAACTCAGGACCATGTACTTGAGAGGCAGGTGCCAGAACCACTGAGCTAAATCCCTGGTTTCATCTAATTCTTGAATCACAAAATAGCCAGTTAGTATCTTAATTTTTTTTTTCTTCAAAAGAAAGGTCAGAGATTTCCGGAGGAAATAAGAAAAGATATGAATTATAAGTTGAAGATGTCAATATGAAGCCGTCAGAAATATCTGATGGTTTTTAGTTCTAATAACAAGTGTACTTAAGATGTTTGAAATTGTAGCAGACATACAGAAGAGAAATCCACATAAAGGCAGGGTTGGAGACTAGAATGATGGAGCCCTAAGCCAAGAAATGGCTAGAAAGGTTTCAGAAGCTGGAAGAGGCAAAGAACAATTCTCACAGCCTTGAGAAGGAGCATGGCTCTGTTAACACTTTGATTTTGCACTTCTAGAATTCAAAACTGTGATAATTTCTGTTAATTTAAGCCTCCAGTGTGGTAAAATTTTTGTGTTGACCCTTAAGAACTAACATAGGAGGCAAATTGAGCAATAAAAGCTCTAGACAGTGCAGATTGCAGAGTGGCTTCCATAAACTTACATTGAAGGGTTTGCTGTTGTTGGGTGGTGAATTCTTGGTGTCCATCAGGAAAGGAACCAATTTATTTGCAGTGTCAAGTATTGTATAGATACTGTGACTTGTTTAAATGTCCCTCCAAAGTCGCATGTGGTCATAGGTTTGGGCTTTTTCAGAGGTGGCTGGATATAGAATGTATGATGGTGGAATTGAAAGAGTGTGATTAGTCAGTCAATCCACTGATTGGTTTGGCCCCCTATCCTAAGCCCAGTAGCCTAGATAGAATATAAAAGGAGCAGAAAGAAGCTGCTAAGTTTGCTTAGACTTGCTTCCTTATGCCTACCTTGCTTTGCCATGGACTGTTTCTCCACTGTGATGCTTCTCTGCCATGCTACCCTGCCTTGGAGCCATCCAACTATGAACTGAAACCTTTATGAACTTCAAGCTGAATAAACCTTTCCTCCTTTAAACCTTTCCAAGCACTTTGTCTTAGCAATTAGAAAAGTAATTAAAGCAATAGAGAATGCATTGTGTGCCAGACTCCACCTAAATTCACATCTACAAGATTTTCTGTTACTTTATTCAGGTCAAACGATGAACCTAGATGAAGAAATTGAGAAACCATGTGACATATCATTGTTCATTCAATCTTTAGGAAGAGGTGCTCAACAGAGATGGAAGGTATGTGTACATAGAATCATCACACATTTTGCTCAGTCATGATGTAAGCTTTATATGATAATGGCTTCATCTCTCCTAAACTTTAAAATTTCGAATTTGTTTATTTATACAAACATGGTTTGTTTTTATTACATAACAATTGTATTCCTTGTGGGGAGTAGGTATATGTATATATAACACATCTTGATTCTTTTTATTCTACTTCCCCTCTCTCATCCCATTCCCTCCATCTCAAGATCCCCTTCCCCTTTGTCAAAGGGGTAGGGTTAGTGTATTTAAAGATTTTGTACAGTTTCATATGATTCTCTGGCAAAATGATATGTTGTCCACCAGCCAGTGGAAGCCACTGTGTTAAAATCAGAAACAGTTATTTAAAAATAAAGTTGTACAGTCTGGATATACAAGAAAGCCTATGTTTTTCGCCATGAGAGTAAAAGCAAATGTATCAAAGGCTATGATCGACAGAATGAAGGTATTCATTTCACCCAAACTTTGTGTCAGATCTTTCAAAATGTTCATGACAAAGTAGAGAAATAGATGTGACTGTGATTTACCTAGGATAAATTTATGATCTGAAAATTACTAACAGGCAGAGATTTTCTGTGTGCCAGACGTAGTACTACCTGCTCAGTGTACAGTACTTTATCCTGGGAACCACCCCAAGATCAGGAGCTCACTTTACCCTTATTTTATACAAGGAAACTGAAGCCATATAGGTTGAACCACATAGCCAGGTTCACATGGCAAAGAGGAGGCAGGCATCAGATTGGTAAGATGTCATTGTGTGCAGCTGACTCCTATGGTAGAATCAGAGTGCAATTTCTGGACAAATAGGAATAATGAAAATAGAAATATATATTTATGGCCCCTGTGCACATGTGTAATGGTTTGTGTGTAGCTTCCAGTGTTGGGTTTAAAAGTTTGAGAATGGGTTTAAAAGTTTGAGGTTAGAACTATCTCTGTGCTTCTGTTTGTCTTTAAGATACATTTAGTGTTGACTTTATCTCTGGTTGGTGTAAAAATTAATGGGGCATTTTGTGTAATACATTTGGTATAGTTTCTGATGATTAACAAATGCTCAAGTAATGTTATGTGTTAGTTTTACTCTATTTTTATTAATGATCATATCTTCCTGAGGTGTAAAATCACGTCGAGTTTTAGGAACTTATGCCTAGGATCTACTCAGTTCACCAAATGTGTCTCTGAGCAACTGCTGGTGTTCATGGCTGAAAGAGTTGGCCTTGAGACCCAGATAAGATTACAGTTAGACTGTTTAGTGAAGACTTTGAGATTATTCGGGATAGAATCCATGAGATGACCATGAACATTGTCATACAGAGGCAAGATTCTCTGTTTTGAATATGGATTGTTTTAAATGTTCCTGTATTAGAGGTTTGTAGGTAACGTGATATCAGAGGGTAGTGTAACCCTTTAAGAGACAGGGCAATGAGCAGTCATTGATCACCATTGTGCTTACCTCTGAAAAGATCTAAGTGGCTCCTGTCACACCAACTAGTTAAACAGCAGTCCTGCTGTCTGAATCACCCTCTCGTTGTCTGTCTAAACACACGCTGTCTTTCTTCCACACATATTCTGTAGTGCCATTTAAGATGAGATTTTCAAGTGAATATAGTTGATCCCTTGCCATGCTTTTGAACCTTTAGAACTGTTTGCTAAATACTTTTGTTTATGAAGTTATCCAGCCTTAGCTAGTTCATGATAATAATACAAATAGATTACAACAGCTAGAAACAGAAATCTTATGTGTTTTGGGACAATAGCACTAATAATCTACCATGATTAGGCTGTTTTTCATAAGCTCCCTCTACTTTTCTAAGAATTAAATAAAAATACTTTTAAAATAAGATTTTAACTTAGAAAGTGCAGAATTTTACCTATTAGGCTGTGAATTTTTTAAGCAGAAATGCAGAATTGGGTAATTATAACTTTATGTTTATTATTTTAATTTGTAAAAGATTAGGAAATAAAACTCAGATTCTCTGAATGTATTGTATTCATCAGTTTGCTTGATAGACTTTTTAAGAATTATTTGCTACTTAGGATGATTGTATTTGTTACCAGAAAATTTAGGGCTTTAAAAGAAAAACAAAATTAACAAATAGTTTCTATAACCTGAAAGAATTTAAGATACTAATTTTATCTGCACTTTCTAAGTTAATTCTTATTTTAAAAGTATTTTTATTTAATTCTTAGAAAAGTAGAGGGAGCTTATGAAAAACAGCCTAATCATGGTAGATTATTAGTGCTATTGTCCCAAAACACATAAGATTTCTGTTTCTAGCTGTTGTAGTCTATTTGTATTATCCATAGTTTATGTGCTCCTTAAAAGAAATTTTTATACATTTCAGAATTATTAATGACTTGGAAATTAAATAAGAAATTCCTACCAAAGTAATTTTTTAAAAATTTACAGAACAGAGGATTAAACCTTTCTGACTCAATTATATCCCCATTTCTTTCTAACTTTTTAGAGACAAATTCTTAGTAATAGCTAAGTTGCCCAGGCTCAACTAATGCTTATGATTGTCCTGTCTCAGCCTTCCAAAATGCTGAGATTATAAGCACGTGTCACTACATCCAACTAGAGTAATCTTTTAAAAATGAATTCAATGGATGTCAGAAGTTATGGTAAAAGTTTTTGTTTACCCTTAAGAACTAATTTAGGAGACAGGTTCAGCAGTGACAGGTGTGAATAATGCATAATGGCTTCTATCAAACTTACATGGATGGAGCTCACAATTGTTGGGTGGTAAGTTTTTTGTATCTGTCAGGAAAAGAACCGTTGTTTTTGTTGTGTCATGTATCATGTAGAGAATGCCCTGTGTATGCTTGACATTGCCCATGTTAATGTCTACAGGATTTTCTGTTACTTTATCCAGGTTGAGCTGTGAACCTAAAGGAAGAAAATGAGGACTCATATGAAATAGCATTGTACATTTAACATTTGGGGAAGGCTTCCTGGTAGAATTAGAAGAAATATGTTTGTAGAGTAATCATGCATTGTGCTGAGTCATGATACTGACTTTATGTGTTGAGTCACATCACTTCTGCCATTTTTGCATTTCAAATTTGAATATTACTCCAGTACCATACACAGTTTTGACTATCAAGGCAGATGGAATGTTGATATACTGACTAATACTTAGAAATTTTCTGAATTTCTACATATCCAGTGCATCTGTCTTTATACAGTGGCCCTAGATTATTTTTACCTCACTGGTGTGATACTCCTTCTGTACTGACTCTAGGTTTAGCCAGTTAACTTGCTTTGATCAGATAATCCATTTAAAATCATTTTCTACTTTTTTTTTTTTTTTTTTGAGACAGGGTCTCACTTTGTAGTTTAGGCTAGCCCTGAGCTCAGCCCCAAACTCACATTACAGCAATCCTCCTGCCTCTCCCTCCTGAGTGCTGGGATTATAGGCGTGAGCCACCACACCCGGCACTGTGGTTTGTGGTACTGGTTGCTGCTGGGGTGAGTCTCCACACCCAGTATTGTATGTGGTTACCAGGGATCTAACCCGGGCCCTTGCGCTTGCAAGACAGGCGCTGGAACCACTGAGCTAAATCCCTAGCCCAACAATCTCATTCTTAAAGATGGTTATTACAAAGCAATTCAAATCCTCTTTCTGTAATATTTACATTTTTATTTTGTATTGGTTTATTGACCTTAAGGTGAACTGCTACTTACAGTGTATTGCAGAATTTCAATAAGAAGACAGAATTACAATAAAAAATTGTATTATAGTATGAATATATCAGTATGTCTTGAGGGTTATAAAGTCACAGTTTTTTAAAGGTAGGAATTAGTATTCCCCTGCTCTGAGTGTAATAGTTAAAAATAAAACTAGGTTGTGATAACAATGTAGAAATCTAATTAAGAAACTATCTTTATTTTCATTAGTATATGTTTGCAGTACAAAATTATTGCATTCATTGTGTTAGTACATATATACAACATATCTTAATTACTCTTTTAGTCCCTTCCTATGCCCTCCCTTCTCTGATAATTCCCTCCATCTCTCGGTTCTCTTCCCTTTTGCAAAAGTTTTATTTCCCTGTTTCCTATTATCTATCTTTTCTTTTTCTTTTTAATTTGTTTATATTTTGGATTTATCATATAACAGAAACCTTACAACATTTAAGCTTGTGTGTCTTAATTTATTTTCCTTAGCATTATGGTCTTAAGGGATAACCATTGGCCAAGAATTTAGCTCAGTGGTTCTGGCGTCTGCCTTGCAGTGGCAAGGTCCTGAGCTAGATCCCCAGTAACCACATACAACAATGCTGGATATGTTGACTCATGCCCACCAGCAACCAGTACCACATACCACAATGCCAGGCATGGGGCTTATGCCTGTAATCCTAGCACTCAGGAGGCAAAGGTAGGAGGATTTCTAAGGCTTCGAGGCTTGCCTGGGCTGCATAGTGAGCTCAGGGACAGCCTGAACCACAAAGCGAGACCTTGTCTCAAAAAAAAAAAAAAAAATAGAGCTGACCATTTTCCTACAAATGACTCAGGTTTATTCTTCTGTATGGCAGAGAAGAATTCTGTTGTATATGAATACAAATTGTCTTTTAATATTTCAGCCAAATCAGAATCTTTTGGGTATCATCAACATGACCTAAAATTGACAGAGTCCACCACTGATTGATTCTAATTCCCATGAACCTAATGCGAGAAATGACAAAATGTGCTTGGTCTTCACTGTTAGCATGTGCTGGTGGGAAACGATCTTGTGAACAAAATCATATGGTGATTTAGTGTGAAAGTGACTGACATATAGTTTAAGTCAGCTTTCTCCCTGAACTACTGCTGTATCTTCTCTATACTTCTGTTTATACCTGTCACATTTTGTCCTAATTTGTTTGGGGACATTTGCACATTTTCCTTTTTTCCTGTCGTATTTTTGAGAACAGGGAATTACTGGTGACTCATTTCTGTTTCTTTGGGGTCTGCCATATTGCTAAAAACTTTGTAGACACAGAGCCATATTCATTCATCTCTAGTAACTTATCTGCTCCTGAAGATGAATAGCCTGAGTATTAAAATCAGGCCCTGAATCTACTAAGACTTTCAGCTTGAATGAGCTTTCCTGGTTCATGTGAAAGACGGTACTATAAACCTGCAACATTCCAGCAAAGTGAGAGGGTCAATGGATTACAAAAATATGATAAAGAGATTTGTGTTTGAACAAGAGAATGTGTTTACTATTAAATCATGAAATTTT
>PVIR01019745.1:0-31495 GCA_004026965.1 Petromus typicus
CCACTGTTTTAAGTAAGAAATACCCTAGCCCTTTTACTTAAGTTTAAAACTTCCCATACTGTATTATTTGATTTGCCAATTTAGGTAACTCCACAGGTAAAGAATTCCCATTGTCTTTCACCATTGTGAACTCTGTCAATAGAACAAATGGCCGGGGTACATTGATGAGCGTACGGGGCCCACCAGAAAGCGGGACAGCTTCTTGGGCTGAATTTTTCAAATCTGTCGAAAGGTTTCTTCTCAGGTACCCACGTCAGATGGCATTTTGCAAGAAGTAGAAGGTACCCAGGCGCATCTGTGGTTTTTCATCTTGTTACTAATAATGTATAGCTGCAGTTCAGACCTTTTCCCTTCTCTCTCTATTTTTTTTTTTTTTTTTTAGGAAAAACACAGTTTGAACTGTGTGCCTTTCCTGCTTCTTCTAGCTCCAGGTACAGTCAGTTACAACACGGCCTCCGTGAATTGTTTTGGAAATTCCTTGACCATCTTTTTCTGTGTCCTTCCTTTTTTACTTCTTTATGAGTACACATTGCGGTACATCCTGCCTCCATCCTCAGGGGGACTTGGCACATCTCAAAACACATCCTAATCCTCCTCCCAGCCCCTTCTCTTCACTCCTTCTTCCTCTCTCTCTTCATCCTCTTCCATAAGAAAGATCTCCCTCGCCACTCCCTGTTACCTATCTTCCATTTTGCTCTTATTTATATTTTGAGTTTCTCCTGAAAGTGCTTTTTAAAGTCTGTGTCTATGTATGAGGACCCCTAGAAGGGCATGTGCCACTGAAAACGTTATGGACAATCATTCCCGCCAGTGGAATAAAACCCCAAACACAGGAAATGGGTGGTCGTTCCTGTGTGTCAGGTACTGACTGAGTCCTTTACGGAGAACATATCATGCCACCTGCACGCACACCCTCACTCCTGCGCCAACATGCAGTGGGGACCCCACTTAATATAACGGGGGAAACGGCGTGTTCTAGGGACGTGCTGTGAAAGGGAGTGGGCTGCACAGGCAGAGGAGTGACGTGTGAGGGGAACTGAAGGCTGTAGACCCTGGAGCTCGCGCAGATTCACTGCTGTGTGGACGATACACGATCGAATCCAGGTGTGAACCAGGTGTCTCACCGAGCCAGGGCTTCCGACTCTGGCGGTTCCGCCTCCTGTGGTAGTGACAGGTGCTAAGACTTTCCCTTGTGTTGATGAGCATGGTGCACACTAAACGGAGAGTTTAAAAGGAAAGCTTAGAAGGAAGGCTTCGGTTTGGGGACTAGTTGGTAATGGATTCCCTCGTTCATTCATTCATTCATTTCCTGTCAAGTATTTCCTGAACATTTGTGTATGGAGCACGGCGCTGAGGGCTGAGGCTCCGGGCAGAAGGCTGGTCCCCTTCCCGGGCCCCACTCCATAGTGACAGCTGCATAGAGCAACTGAAATGGATCTGTGACCCACGCTACACAGGAACACAGGAAAGGGGCGCTTTGTCTCCCCAGGGGCAGAGATGATGTAAAGGACAGGGAAGCCTTGTGATGAGAACAACAGTGTTTCAGAGACTGAGTCTGGGAGGTACAGACAAGGGTGGGAAGAGGAAAACGCGGCTTGCTCTGGGCTCACACACACTTTAGCAACACGAGGAAGAGCCTGTGTGCAGTGAGGACGCGACCCCAAGGCCACTGCTTCACGTGAGCAGCAGGTGGGGTGTGTGTCTGAAGAGCCACACCTGCTCTTCAGAGAGGCAGGATTCAGCCCGGAGCAGGAGGCTTTCAGACAACCCGGAAGCTGTGGGGCATCCAGGCGGCCAGCTGACACCATCCTGCACATGGACTCAGGGACTGTCGGGCTATAGACAAACTCAGCCTGGGGGGCTCACATGGGGGCTTCTTGCAGTGGCTTGTGGGACGAGAAGGTGTTGGTGATAGGCGCAGGGGCACAGCAAGAGGAATGGCTTTGACAGAGGAGTGCCGAGGCCTGTGTGGACTGGCTGAGCATGTGGCACTGTGGAGGCCTGTGCCTGCCGGGTTCACGCGGCTGGGCTGGACTCGGGGAAGGCCCCCGGCTTCTGGGTCCCCGCTGCTCTAGTTTCGAGACTGTCTGAGAGTCAGACCCTCCTGCACCTCATTCTTGCTGCCTTCGCATCATGCTGCAGAGCCCTCCAGAGCCCCCGCAGTACACAGCCAAGCCACACCTGTCTGTCCTTCTTACATCCCCACCTGTCCAGCTACCACCCTCCGCTTCCCCTGGATAGAACACCCCGCCCCCGCCTGTGGACACAAACACGGTGCCCCGTCGGAGTGGAGCCAGGCCAAGGAGCTGTGGAGCCTGTGGCTGCGCAGGGGGTGGCAGGGAGTCCCTAGGGTCTTTTTCTTGTCCTGCTGATGTGTTTTGTGCTAATAGGTCTCTGGAAAAATGAAACGTCATGAGCTCCTGGCTGTGCTCACACCCATGCCCAGGGTGGTCTCCTGCGCTGTAGTGCTGTACTCGACACCCACACCGAGCTCTCTTCTGCTGTCTCTGCTCCCCACCCCGCTGCACCGTGGTCACCTGGAAATCATGTCCAGGAGAGGCCACACCTCGCAGAGAACTGGCAGCCTTGGCATTGGGGCATCATGGGCAGCCTGAGAAGGAGAGAACAGGCTAGAATCAGAGCAAAAGTTCCAGCCTTCCCCCCAGCCCAACAACAATGACACCCCACATCATACGGAAATCATGGTGACTGGCAGGGCACGATGTACAACCGCAGTCACCTGAGTGCCGCCCCAGGGAGGGAGAAGAGCAGGCAGGTCACAGGAGATGAAGCACCGTTCAGGAAGGTGTGAGACCCTGGCTCTGCTGCAATCCACACCGGGCGGGATTCTGGGAGGTCAGAACAGTGCCAGGCCCAGGGCGTGACTCACCTGGGTCCCACCAGGTGACAGCCCAGCCTGAACAGGACACCGAGACCTGTGAGACTGAGACCTGTGAGATGCCGTCCTGGGACTCAGCTCCGCTCCTCCCACACCTCCAGGCGAGGCGCACGGAGGGCCTTGGCCGGGCCCTGTTTCTGAACTGCGACTGTTCACCCCAGCAGGGCCAGGAGCCACTTGTGCCCAGTGTCCTGGGGTCTTGGCGCATTGTGACAGCCCCAGGAAACCGCAGCCCTGGAACTCCAGCTCCCTGGAGCCATCTCTGGTAAGCGTCTGCTCACACCTGGAAGTGAGCCAAGAGTGGGTGGGACAGTTCCAAGCTGAAGCCACAGACAGAGCAGCTCAGGGCCGGGTGGGGGCTGTGGTTGCTCTCCCAGGGCAGCTGGTTAGTTTATCAAAGGATATCTCAGAAGCCCCTGTGGAGCTTTTGCAAAATAAAAATTATTGGGCCACATCCTGAAATGTTTGGGGTGGGATCTGGGGATGTGCTTTGGAAGAGCCCCTCCGGTGGCGACTACCGGGACTCCTGGTGTCCAGCCAGTGTGTCCCGAAGGCACAGCCACCGTGGCCACTGCGCTGCATCTTCCTTCCAAGCACAGGTTCCCTGTGACCATTTGAGTGGTGCCTACAAAAAGCCCCTTCCTGTCTAGGCTGAGCACCCGTGTGGAGAGATGGTCATCCCCAGGGCCCACTCTCCTGCCCGGGAGCAGACAGCCCTACCGGAAATACAGCCGGGAGACCAGAGGCTGTGAGAGGACAGAGGCTGTCACAGAAACGCCCAGGAACTGTGGCATTACAGAGACGGCCAGAACATCCACACACTTGCTGTACCCATACCGAGAGAGCCCTCTGCTCACTCATATCCCTCAGTCAAACAGTGGTATGAGATGGTGCTGTTACCAGCAGCGCCTCCTGGGGAGCTTGCAGTCTCTTGAGGCACAAAAATGAAAGACAGAGAGAGAATGCTTTGGGCCCGTCCAACAGGCCCTTAATCTCCTGCCAGTCTCCTTGTCGGTCTGGAGAGCAGGTTGGATAGATGCTCTTGCAGCCCCTCCGGCTCTCACACCGTCCACATCCGTCTAGCTGCCTCAAGTCCCCTGAGCGTCTGTGTCCTCCCTCCACTGGGGACCAGAGTGACACTGGGGACCCATGTGAGCCCCTTCAAAGGACACCTCCAGAGCTCACCCGCAGCTGTCACCCTCTGCCAGGCCTGGAAAGGAGCTCTGGGTGCCCTGCTGTCACCAGCCATATGCCCCAGCCTGCAGATCCCCTGACATAGACTGCACTGTCCCCACTGCTGGCTCTGCACCAGCCCCGCAGCTCTGAAAGCGGCTGTCATCTCCCAGGTGTCCATACAGCCACCTGCCAACACGCTGCCCTACCCGGCCCACACCAGCTCAGTCCGGACGGCCGGGCTGCACTTTTACCTTATTGTTCCTCCCACACACGTCAGGTGCACCCTCCTGTCGGGCACTGTCCTTGTCAGGCGGTACAGGTGCAGGCACGGGAGCGGGTCCTGCCTCCTGGAGCAGCCGCCCAGCTCTGCCAGGCCCTGGCCTTGGAGCTCAGGCCTGAGCCCGTTTTTGTTGGTGGGGGTTCTGCTTTGGAGGACGACAGCCAAAACGGGTCCTCCCCATCCCCTCTTCTCCCTCCCCCACTCTCGAGCCTCCCTGTGCTCCTCCTCTTCTCCCTCCCTTTACCTCTGCCCCCTCCCCACCGGCCCCCTCTCCTCCCCTCCCTTCTCTCCCTCCTCCAACCCTGTGCAGAGACCTCCCCATCTCCACGTGGCCGGCCGACCTCTCCTCATCCCAGGCCCGCCCTGCTCCCGGCTTCCTCTGCTGCCTCTGCCCTTGAGATGCCAGCTGTGGCCAGTCCTACTGCCGATGGCAGAACGGAAGGTGGAGTCACCTCTCCGGCCCTCTTAATCAGGGACGTTTGCATTCAGTGTGCTCCCAAAGCATCTTGCTTGAGATACGACCGCTGGGAACAGCAGCCGTCATAAGCAGGTGGCCGATGGTGTGAAGGGACAGCTGAGATGGGACCTACCAACACAAGTGTCCTACAGCCACACTGGGGGATCCGCGGCCCGCCCGGACCCGCTCTTGCACTCTCTCCACCGTCACAGTGGCCAGGAGCACCAGCTCTGGTGGGGACGACACCCCAGGTTCTGCCTTTTCTGCAGCCCCTCTCCACACACACAGCCATCTGTGCCAGCGTCAGGCCTGGACGTCGAGCGATAATTTCAGGGATTCTCTCCTTGCCACCAAGACAGCACACTGAGTGACTTTCTAGGGCCAGATACTCAGACAATTTGGTAGAAAATGTCAACTTTTTTGTTCGAGGTTCATAAGTGAATTCATTCAAAGTGGAGGGAGCTGTAGCTGTATGAATGATTATAAATAGACTGTGGGCCCTGCAGACAGGGTAAAAGAGCTGTGAGTTTTGTTTCAAAGGTAATAAAGCATATACAAACGTCAGGCAGCAGGACTGTGCCATCTTTTCCCTGACCCTCATCACTGGATTCATGTATTGTTAGAATCGCACTTCCAGTTTGCATGAAGCTAAAGGACTGTAGTCTAGAAAATGTACGTTTGGGGAACATACTGACTTGTTTTAGCATGTAAATAAAATCATATTAATTGCCCTTGTTGGCAGTCATAGATTTCTTTTTAAATCTGCAACCAAAATAATTGGCCTTGAATCCATTCTGACAACATTTTAATTATTCACTAGTTTTTAACTCTCGCAAGCAACTTTACCATTAAAATGTCTCTAAGAGCATGTACAGAGCTCTTCAATCCCATATATTAATTTCATACAATATTCATATCAACCTAAATTTTCCTCTGAAATCTTTATGAATGTCTGTAACATATTTGTATTCAGAAAATAACCTTAAAGTTCGGTGGCTGTGCCTAACATCCTACACATGACAAACATGCCTATTATCCAGACACCTTGTTTTTGCTAGTTTCAGTCTGTCTGACGTCAGCTTTTAGAAAATCAATCGAGAGCAACTGATACAAAGCCCAGTCCCTACCAGGCATGAAAGGAGAGCGTGAGGAATGCAAAGAGCTGCTCTTGTCCCCATGGAAACCTCCACCCAAACAACTGAGCAGAGAAAACTACTGAAAATAAGAAAGAGTGACACAAAGAGCAGAGACAGTAGTGGAGGAGTTTCCTGTCTTAGCAGAGCTTCCCAGACCAGCCTCTGGGGACGTGACTGGGGTGAGTGGGGCAGGAAGAGAACTGGCACCAAGGCTGTGCTCTGGCCAGGGGCGGTTGCTGGAGCTCGCACACCTCCCACCACACTCCCAGGTCATTGGCGCTTCACTGATGTCACTTCCTGTCGCGATCCTCGGGGCACTTCCTGGTACCTGTGCACCTGAGAGCGGCCTTCCCTCAAACACAGAGGTGCTGCTCTCTGGGGATGTGACACACAGGCGTGCACCTTGGTGAGGTCAGGTGCCTGGGTAAAATCACGTGTGGCCCTGGGTTGGGACATACCTGAGTGTGGGCCATGAGGGCTGCGATGGGCCAGAGAAAGGACAGGTCCTGGCTCGGAAACCGCTGCCCAGTTCTCCCACTACAGATTTCACAGCGGCTGAGTTGTCTCCATTCCTCCCACCTGTGACAAGGTAAGCTCATCCACGTCTGGGGCTTGGTGTAAAGAAGGCACCTGCACAAGACATAAGCCCTCTGCTCCAGTGACACGGGAGCGTCAGATCTTACCTGTTTCGGTCGTTGAACGGCTCTTGATGCCTCTGGCACTCGGGTCGGGAAGGTTATCTATGAGCACCACCGAACCTCAGTAATAACCACCCACACGGATCCTGATCACGAGCAACAAGCCCAAGCCATCCACAGAAATGACCTCACTATGCCTTTGATCTTGTGGACGATGACCTTGAACAGCTTGCTGTCTTCCAGCCATGGAGCAGGGGCACAGCCATCGGGACTATTTCCTCCCCTGTCAGACTCACCTGCAGGGCTGCCTGGTCCTGCTGCCTTTTTTGTTTGCTTGGTTTTTGTTTTTTGTTTTGTTTTGTTTCCGATGCCTTGAACATTTTCTCTGTCTTTCCTGCAAAAAGCAAACCATTTAGACTTTCTAACTGTTAAGAGTCACCACCTACAAAGGGCCCCTACACTGTGCCAGCACCAAAAGGGCAGCCTGTCAGCAAACTCCCTGACCTGCCACCCAGGCCAAGCCAATCCCGGTCTACCACAATGCTTTCCCAACCCCCAGGCCCCTATAAAAAACCCACTCCATTCCCCAGAGCCCTCTCTCGCCATTATTCGAGATAGCCTGGCAGCTTTCACCTCCATTAAAGCTCTGTGATGAGTGTTCCTGTTTTGGCACATTTTTTCCCCACTAACTTTCTGGAGTTAGTTAATGCGCGCGTGCTCTCTCTCTGTCTCAGTCTCTCTTTCTCTGTCTCTTTGTCTCTCTCTCTGTCTCTGTCTCTGTCTCTCTCTCTCTCTCTCTCTGTCTTTCTCTCTGTCTGTCTCTATCTCTGTCTGTCTGTCTGTCTGTCTTTCTGTGTGTGTCTCTGTCTCTCTGTGTGCATGCGCGCGTGTGTGTATGTGTGTGTCACTGACCACTGAACCCAAGAAATTGGCACTAAAGTGCATCCCTATCCTTTTAAAACTTTTTATTTTGAAACAAGTTCTCACTAAGTTGATAAATAACCTAATCAGGGCTTGAACTCGTAGTCCTCCTGCCTCAGCCTCCCAGAGTACTGAGATTATAGGTGTATTCTACCACACATAGCCCCTATGTGGTGATTTCTACCTTATTTTGTTTTGATCTTGTGTATGTGGGAAACCACCCTAGAGAACAAAGTACTTGCTTGGCTATATTTCAGTGTTGAAGAATATGTGCCAGGTTTTCCTGGAACATGGAGGTTTTTTTTTTTTTTTTGAGACAAGGTCTTACTTTGTAGTTCAGGTTGTCCCTGAGCTCACTATCTAGCCCAGGTGAGCCTGAAACTCATCCTCCTGCCTCTGCCTCCTTAGTGCTGGGATTACAGGCGTGAGCCACCAGGCCCGGCACTGTGATATGTGGTTACCGGGGATCGAACCCAGGCCCTTGCACTTGCAAGACAGGAGATAGAACCGCTGAGCCCCGGCCCAAACATGGAGTTTTTAACCCACGTCCAGGTATAGAGCCCAGAATATATTAAAACTGATGGAAAAGTGACAGCTCGAATCAGTTTGGGAAATGGAAAATTTACCAAATTGTTTGGAATGACTAACGTGTCTGGAAAAACTAGGCTCCATAGCGAACACCACTTTCTGAAGTAAAGTCCAGATGAGTTTAAGTCATCCCTAGAGTGTGTCTCGAAGGAGAGTGCACTAGCATGTTTCTTGTTCTTAGGGATAAAGAAATAACTTCTGGACAACACAAAGCCCCTAGAAGAAACGGTGTTAGGTGCACCAATTAAATTTTCTAACATAGCAAAAGACACCACTCATCAAATTAAGTTCCATGCAAACAAACTCACAAAACTGATAATTAACATCTAGTGCGGGTTCAGTACTCACAAACTAATGAGGAAATGACCCAAAAAAAATCTGTTTTAATAGGCAAAAATGGGAAGGAAAATGTTTAGAAAATTGTAAGGGAAAAATAAAATGATATGCAAAATTACTATCATCTGAAAAGTACAAACTAAATGTACCAACTTTTGCCCATCCAAGTGGTAATGATTATAGTCACTGAAAATATCAAATGTCTGAGCAGGAAGTGATGGTGGCGCAAGATGTGGAGGGCAATAAAGCTGGAAGAGCTTTAGAATATATATAATACAGTATATATTGCTTGTCAGTCTCCCATTTTAAAGAAATTGTGCTACATCTTCACAAACATGAATATACAGGATTATCTATTGTTAGCTCCTAAGGAGGTGGTCAGACAATACACCCTGTGTGTGTTCTGTGAAATGTGGTGAGAGTCTAGCAGCCATCTCAGAGGAAGGCACAGGAAGTGTTCCCGCCCTGGTTGCTGGATGAGAAGCAAGTTGAAGAACGGCCTCCTGCCTTATGATCACACGCATGTAAAACAGAAACAGCAAGTATAACTGAAGCTAAAACCACACTGCATGTGTGCGGTGTGCACTGTATATGTCCAGATGCACTTAAAAAATGAACAAAGAATTTTGTCTTAGTCCCTGCAAATTACTGTAACAAATCATCCCAGACTTACTGGAGGATAACCAACGCTTCCACTGCCTAGAAAGGGAGACAGTGAGGGCGAAAGAAAGACAGTGCGACTGGTGCGGTCTCAAAGCACACGGCGCGCTGGGAGGGCAGAGCCTGGGAGTGGCAGAGACGAGACACTCCGAGCCAGTGGCTTTTTACTGGGTGCACGCAATAACTGGAGAGCGTCAGGTGCCTGAGTGGCTGGAGGAAATCCTACGTTGATGAGGATCTTAGGACGATGAGGGCAGTAAGCAGATCACTCTTAAATAGCAGGAGGGACAAGACAGCAGGCTAATCAAGATGTTGTCCTTCCCCCAGCTGAAAACTTTCTCTCTCTCTCTCTCTCTCTCTCTTTAATACTACTGGGTTGTCAAACAGCCAGGATGTCTTCAGCTGAGTACTCTTGCCCTTGAGCATTCCTGCATGCCACACCTGGCTCGCAGGTGAGATCATATTGGGCCTTTGATAGCTACAGTCAGGCTTCAATTATAAAATGATTATCCCCCCCAAATTATTCAACTGGCTGCTGATGCTGGGCGATTTATAAACAGAAAAATGCTGCTTGCCATTCTGGAGGCTGGGAAACCCACGGTCTAGGAGCCAGTCCAGGGGGCAGTGATGAGGGACTGCTCCTCCTAGTTGGCATTTTTGCTCAGCCTCATGTGTTAGAAGGGGCAAAGACCACTCAGGCCTCTCTGATAAGGATGCTAATCCCTCTCATGAGGCATGTTAGTCAGCTTTCCCTCACTGTGACAAAATATCTATGGAAAGCAGAGAAAAAAATTGAAAGAGAAAAATATATCACAGAGGTTTAGTCTGTGGCAGTTTTGTCCCACCACTTTGGGCCTGGGGAGGCCGAACGTCACGATGGGAGTGGGAGGTGGGGCATAGCCTCACATCACGGCATCACGAGGCAGAAAGAAGAAAAGAGAGGAGAGGGTTGGGGACAAAAGACCCTCCAGGGCACACTCCTGGTGACACTTCCTGCAGCCAGGAGCCATGCTTTCCACACATGAGCTCTGGGGCAACATCTAAGATCTAACCCTAAAAAGAGGACCCTGCTCTCTTGATGACAGCCCTTCCCAAGGGCCCTGCCCTCTTGTGATTAGTTTTCCACACATGAATTTGGGGTGATGCACATTTAGACCATCACAGATATTTTTAGAAATACTGATATTCTCTTTCCTGTAGGCAGATGAATCATAGCTGGTAGAAGGAAGATTCACATTTCTATAATTCACACTTCTATAATAAGTATATTTATTTAATATTCTTTGAGTCATGTGGTATTATGGTTTAGATCTGAAATGGCCTCCAAAGCCCCCTGTGTGACTGGATAAAGGCGGTGAGGAGGTGGGGCCTAGTTAGAAGGGGAAGTCACTGTGGGTGTGGCCTGCTTGGGTTTCTCTTCCTCCCTGGCTCCTGCCTTCACTCTCTGCTTCCTGTGCCCATGAGGTGAGCAGCTCTCCACTCAGGCCTTTCCACCATGCTGTGGACCATACAAGAACTAATACTTCTAAAGCATGAGCCAACTTCAAATCTCTCCTCCTTTAAGTGGTGGGTGTTGAGTACTGTGTCTCAGCCACAAGGAAAGTGACTGAGACACTTGTAGTAATGCACGTAAGTATTACTCGCATCATTCTGCACATCACTATAAGTAAACAGTAAACACGACAGATAGTGTAGACGTGCCATAGAGCTGATGATTCTCCAGCCTGTTTCTCTTCCACACTGTTCCCAGAGAGATGAAAATGTGAGCGTGTGTGTGCATGTGCGTGTATGTGTGTGCGTGCCTGTGTGTGCGTGTATGTGTGTGTGTGCATGTGCATGTGTGTGTGTGTGTGTGTGGACAGAGCAGGTAAGGTGAGAACTGATTACATGGTACCTTTTCACTCAATCATGAGGCCCTCCCACATTTCAGTGAAATATCTCAGTATAAAACACATTCTTCAATAAGAAACCACCATATTTTGATGCTCTCTGGCTACTGGCGCCTGGGACCAGACACGCACAAAGGTGTCTGTTGGCTATGCTCCTAATTATAATGCTGTTGTCAGAGTCGAATGGTGACACCTTCTCATCACCCATTTAGGTAAAAATAAGTGTTTTCTCGACCTTTCTGGGTCAGCAGGCAGGCTGTGAGGCAGCAGGGGAGGTGACGGGTGATTTCAGGCAGCCCAAGGCCAGCTGCTCCTCCCCACCTTCCTCCTTCCGTCCCCAGCCTCTGAGAGGAGCTGGAAGATTCAGTGATTGCCGAAGGGGCCTTAAGAGCTTCCCTAAGGGGTGTGTGCAGCGCGGCTGGCCGGCTCCAGCTGCAGCCTTGATTCGTGATGACCAACACATGCTCTCGTGAGATAATGGGTTACAACGAGAAGGAAGTGGAATGTGGAGATGGCGGGGCGTGCCTTGCTTCTGTGGAAAAAGCAATGGAGGTGACAATAAAATCAGAGATAAGGACGGTGTGGGTCAAGAGAAATCAGCAGAGAAATCAGCCGCTGCGGAGCTGCTCCACTGCCTGTGGTCCCAAGAAAGAGGAAATCTGGAGGTGCCTCCCAGAGAGAGACAACAAAACACCCCGGAGCCCCAGTGACAGCCAAACTGACACCTGCTGGTTGTAAGCACAGAGGAAGAGGGGCTGCCAAGTAAAAATGACACCAATGCAGAGAACTAAGTACAATGCAGGAACTAGCAAAAGTTTTCACAATACTTTGATTCACCAGCCCTGACCGCAGGGAGATTCTCCAGTAGCCAGTGGGTTGCCTGTCACATGAGCGTGGACTGGGAAGAAGCACGGGAGGCAGCCGAGAAATCGTTTGTGCTCAGGACGAGAGGACGGGTCTTCGTAGCTGGCTGGGATCCAAAAGGGAGTTTCATACAGAACATGACAGCTACGCTGGGCACAGGCAGTGAGACCAGGCTGAGAGTGGCCGCAGAACACCGCAGGGCAGGCCTGAGGATTCGAGGGCTAACAGGCTCCCGGAGCTGAAGGAAGAGCAAGTCTGATGGAAGAAGTGCTTTGGATGGCCTGTCTGTCCTCATGAGAGGGCCGGGTGAGTCGTAGGAGCCGTGACATCTGGTTCCAGCATCTGTGCTCTGCGGCCCGCTGGCCTCTCCAGAACCGCTTTCTTCTGCAGGTCCTCGGGAGGGAGAACAGCGCCCACACCAGCACTGGGACTTGGGCACAGCAGGCGCCGGGCACCCAGCGTCATCTCACCCACAGCTCCCCACCCTGGCCTGGCCCGGCCCCGAGGGAAGGGCACTCGCCTCACCCGAGGACCCCTCGGCACCTGCAGCAGCCTCCTTCGGCCCACTTCTCCCCCGCTGTCAGGTGGGGAGCCTCCGAGTCGTCTCGCGGGTCTCCCCTGTGACAGGCCCTTTCCTGAGGACAGCGTCCTGGCTCGGCTCCAGGCCTGATGATCCTTAACGTCAACTGAACCACACTCCAATGGACTCATGTAGTAAAGTGAGTGCTCAGACTTGCAGCTTTCTCGTACTCGTAACTTCACACACTGGTTTGGAGGGCTTCAAGTTCCCTCCTGCTGCAGTTGGGGTCTCAGATGTCCCTTGGAGGCCCTAAGTCACAGGCCTGCTTCCCAGGGTGCCTGTTGGAAGGTGGCACCATCTTTGGTAGGCAGGGTCTTGTGGGAAATCCTCAGGCCCTGGGAAGTTCCCTGGAGGCGACTGTGGGACGCGGCCCCTCGACCTCCTCTCTTGGCTTTCTAGCCCTGGGTGAGCAGTTTACTTTGCCACGTGCTCCTCCCATGCCCTGCTCCACAGCACAGGCCCGGAAGCAGGGAGGCCAACTCCTCACGGACTAGCGCCTCTGTAGCTGTGACAAAATCAGCCCTTGTCCTTTGGGCTGATTATCTCAGGCATCTTGACATCATGATGGAAAGCCAACTCTTACTTTTCTTCGCAGAATATTCTACTTTCTTTTGTCACTTGGCTCAGTCGGGTGGATTTTGCCTCCAGAGCAGGCCACATCTCTGCATCCAGACAGCCTCAGTACCCAGCCACGAGGGATTGGTCCAGTCACCGGCGAGTTCTTCCTGTGCCAAGGGGCCTTGCCATGCCCAGGAAGCCATACAATCCTCGAACATCCCGGAGTAAAAGACAATCTACCATTTTCCATTCAACCACATTACGTATTGAAAGAGCATTGGGTTGCAGGAGAAAACTCCATAAAGTTGTGTCTTGAAAAAGAAAAGATAAAGAAAATGTCTCTGTTTTATGAATGGAGAATCAAGGGGTCCTGTGCAAAGCTGACATAACAAGAAATAGTGATCTTAGAAAATTAGTCTCAAGGTAACTTAGTAGAACTAAAGATGAACAATGAGATATTGGAAGAAAGGCGACCAGAAAAGCAGTGAAATGTGATAAGATACATGTTCGATGTTCCTACCGAGAAGTCCCTAGACACAGGCTACAGATAAATGAGGGGGGCTCCGTAGATCAGTCAGGAGCGCAGGGGCATCTCAGGTACTGAGCGCGATGGCCAGTGTCATGAGGTGACATGTCATGACACTGAGGAATGTGTCATGAGGTGACGTCTGACACTTGGGAAAGTCATGGGGAGAGCTGTAGGAAGCTGAATGGTAGAGCCCACACCTCCCTGGGCTATGTGGGGTGTGTATGTGTGTGTACTTGTGTACTGTATATGCGTTATGTGATGCGCACGTACGATGTGACCTATGGCTTGGAGGGACGTGGTGAAGTGGAAGAAACGAAGCAAGACTGAACCCAAGAGAACGTGACACCGCGGGCTGCAGTCAGCACGGTGCGCAGCTGCCTGTGCATCCGACCACAGTTTCGCACTAAACGTTTCAAATGGAGAGTCCACAGTGCAATGTGGCAGCTACAGGGAGCACGTTACAGTTGGGTGTTGTCGGGTGTCACGTGCCATATGTGATCACAAACTCCATCCTCTCCCCTCTGGCAGCCCAGAGGCCAGGCAGCCTCTGTCACACGGGGATGTCGGCCCGACCGTGAGATCATGGGAATCTGTCAGCTCCACTGTACCCTGGGGGGTTACTGGGGGCCACTGTTGCACACAGTCTGAGGCTGACCCGGCGTCCTCCTGCACGGGCAGTGTTCAGACCGGGCAGCACTGGAAAGTGGCGAACCTGAGGACTTGCTTTGGGTGCAGCTGGGAGGGCAGGTGGCAGCGCTGCCCATCACCACACGCTCCTGCGGGTGTGTTCTGGATGAGGGGGAGCAGCCCTGGCCCCTGGCCTCTGGCCTCTTCTCAGGGAGTCCAAGCCTCTGATGCCTCACTGTCATGCTGAGCCTCTCACTCAGGTGACCTCGGCTGTCCTGGCAGGTGGGGTGGCCAGGAGGGCAGGTGCTCAAAGCACAACTCTGACCAGCTTTGCTCGGAACCCATCTTTTCTCCCAAACCAGTTGGTGCCTGGACTTCAGCTCCGGCTGAGCCCTGAGCTCTGCTCCTCTTGGCTCGGCCTCTGGATCTGAAAAGGCCCCCGAGCTGAGGGAGCTCTGTGGAACCTGGCTCCTCACTGGCTTCCCGGGCTACATGGCTCACACAGCCAGCTGGACGGCCAAGTCTGCTGACAGCGTCCAAGAGGGCAGACATGGAGGGGCCTCAGAGACTTAAAACACTCCTGAGGTTGAGCGTTAAGCCAAAGGAAGTGAAGATGGGATCTTAGAAAGCTATGTCCTGTCCCAGGCCACAGTAGCACTCTTCACAAGAGAAAGATGTGGGCATGATGTAATGGCCATGAGCAGGCAAATGAATAAAGACAGCGGGGCATCGCTTAGCCTTGAGAAAGAGGAAAACTGTACCGCATGCAACAAGAAGGACTGATCTTACAGACGTTAGGCTGAGGGAAGTCAGACAGTTACAGAAAGACAAACTACCCGACTCCACTGAAGTGAAGCATTTAACAGTGAAATTAAAAACCAAAGAGTGCAACATGGTTGTTTGGGGAGGTGGTAAATTACTGCCCATTGGGTATGATGTTTGAGTTTGGCCAGATGAATAAGTAGTAGAGATTTTCTACATAGCAGTGCAACCACACATTATTGTACTATAAACTTTAAATTTGCTAAGAAAGATCTCCAGGCTAACCAAAATAAATTTTAATGTTTTTTTCTCTGAGACAGGGTCATATAAGGGTGACCTTGAACTCTTGACCCTATTATCTCTGCCTCCCAAATTCTGGGTATATGGACTTATACCTTCACACAAAAGAATATTTGTTAAGAAGCTACTCAGTTCTTGTCCCTGTATTAGAACTTCACATATATTATCTTTGTTAACCCTCCCAATCAGTCCAGTTAGTACGCTCTCCCATGGAGCTGAAGACACAGGACTCTCCCTAATCACACAGCCGAGATGATGAGTCCCAGACCAAGCCCACAGTTATCTCTCTCCGAGCCACGTTCTAACCACTGTGCTGACAGCCTGAGCCCTGTGAGACAGGAGCCTCCTCCTGGGCCCACTCTGCCGTCCCCACCCCTACAATACCCAGGACCACCTCTCTCTGCTGCCTCTGTGTGGGAAAGGCTGATCCAGAACCCACTCGCTGACCCCTGTGAAATGTCACCATCAGGAAAAACCTTCGTCTGACACAAGCTCTTTCATCCGAGCTGAAACTCATTGTCCCCTTCTTCACAGCAGAGGTGAAAAATAACCAGGAAGCCAGCACCAGGCTGTACAGAGCTCCTCTCTGTCTCTGTCTCTCTCCGTCTCTGTCTCTCTCACTCATACAAACACACACACACAGCCCTGTGTGTCTTTTCTAAGTTTTCTGTTATCATAGCCCTTTGCAATCCTGAATGCAACTTGGTCTCCTCCCACATCCCACAAGAAGTTGTTGCCTTTTACTTTGAGACCTCCTCCTCTTCCCAAATCCCCACTTTAGACTCTGAACCTCAAGTGGTTTTTGTGACAAGGTCTTAACAGCCTGATTCTCCATGATCCTCCACAAGCCCAGGGTGTAAATAAAGACAGGACAGAGCCAGACTCTACCTGCAAAAACATCAGTTTCTTTTTTCCACCTTAAACTCTGGGTCGGAGTCCTACAGCACTGCACAGAGACACATTAATGATTCAAGGGGCATTTGTTTAAAAGCTGGAAAAACAGGTTGATTAGCTCTAAATTCTCCTGCTTCCTCTGTTCCTCTTTGTATGCTACCAACTTAGTACCTTTGCTAAATCTGGTCTTCACGCTATTGATGCTGGTGTGGAAATGCCTCGATTACACTGCTGAATGAGACACTAAACATGAAGTGTTCTTACCCTGACAGACGTCCACTCTGCTGGGCATAAATACAGAAGAAACAACCTCCCCTCGCCTCGTGAACGTGGCACGATGGCTTCACAGAGGAGACTTGGAGGGCCCAGCTCCTGACGGAACTCACCTGTCTTCACTGACTCCTGAGTCAGTCTGTCTTTGGATTCCAGGAGCAAGTCTGATCGATAAGTGCCACGTGACGAGAGGCAAAACTACCCAGGCGGCAGCAACTTCCCCTCAGCGGACAAGACTCCTCCGGACTGACGCTGAGGCAATGGTATTCCCGTCGGTCCAACCAGGATCCCGGATGTGCTAGCTGCAGCTCTAGATCCCAGATGTGCTAGCCTGCCTCACTCCAGGACTCTTGCCACTTCCCTGAAGATGGGGCTGAGGGCTCTGGAGCCCCATTCCTGCCCAGGTGACCATTCTGAACAAGTTCCTTTGCTTCTCCACCAGGTTGCCATCCTGGTCTTTCAGAGGGGGGCTGGAGCTGGTAGTTGGGGATCATCTCCGTCAAGAGCTGTGGCCTGGGACTCAGCAACATTTTCTTTCTTTTAAAGACATTCTTGATTCATTTATTAGAACTAGCATTTCTAATGTACCTCCAACGCGCTTTGTTTTCAGCAAGAGACTTCATTAAGCATTAGTATCAAAATAAATGCAGTCACTAACAGGTAAAAAAGAGATTGAGTCACGTATTTGGATCTCTACCAGATGTCGTCATAGTATCTGAAAAAGCCAAAATGAATTGGTAATTCCTTTCCACGTGGGGCCAGTTACAACCAGGGCTGCTCAGATTTCTAGTGGTCACAATTGTCCCACACTCAGAGGACAGCCTTCCTCTGCGTCATGGTGGACTTGGGGCTGTCACGTCCTCTCTTCCCCACGAGGCTGAGGGCCGCTGTTGCCCATCTCGCATAGTCCAGCCCGCAAAACTCCTGCTGTCTGCACTGCACCGGAAGGACGCTAGGAGCTCAGGCTAACAGAGCTCCCGCTCCGTGCCCCTCCTCGAGGCCTGGCTCAGTCTTCTAGCTTCGCCTTCTCTGTTCTCGAAGAGCAAGGCTCCATGGCTTCCCATCTGGGGGACGGTTTTCTCCCTGGGAGTCCCTCAGCAGCAACACTGTTTTATTTCCAACTAGATTGGTGTCTACGACTGCTTGCTACATTTTGTTTTCTTTTTTTGCACATTGGCAGTGATGTCCACGAGCTAAGTTTCAGGGAGGCCCTCTCACTTGGCATTGCATTTGAGCCTTCTTTCCTGAAGAACAACGCTCCTGCAGTGATGCGGTGAGGTTCAGCCCCTGCCCTGGGTCTGTAGCCAGCCTTACTGTTATGCTGTACACTAATAAAAGGAGGGGCACCTGGGCAAGGAGGCCTGCCCTGCCCTGCGTGAATGAGAGGCTGAGGGGGAGGGGCGGTCCTGCGAAACACCAGCTTGACTCCGGAAGGAAACCACACCAGGCAGTCACTTCCCATAGGGATGACTGACAGCCCCACCACACGGCACAGGCTGGAGGGCTTTCTTACAGGACAGTCCTGAGCCCTCGGGGAAAGAGAGCGGTGGGGGAAAGTGAGACTCGGCCTCCTGTCCAGGCCATCATGGTGGATGTGGCCCACAGACTCCAACCAGGTGTCCACGCATCACAGGTGCTCTGCCCTCAGGTGCTGCCTCAAAAGCATGGCTTTCCTCAGTCCTGGATGCTGGAATCAGGGTCAATTGAGTTTATGGAAAAAAGTAGCATGCTTTCCAAAGAAACTCCACCACAGATGACGTCAGGGTCGTCCCCTGCAAACTTGGAGTTTGCAAAACACAGAGGCAGACTGTGGAGCTGGGGCCACGGATGCCACTTGCTACTGCCCAGGCCTCTCCTCTGATGCTGCGAGAAGAGGCCTCACTATGGAGCCGCTCGTTTGCTCTTGAGTGCGCATCTCTGGATGCCTGACCCCAGCTGGCACGAAAACCTACACAGTGGGCCTCAGGACGCTCACACTCCAGCGGTGCACCAGGCTCAGGATGGAGACACTGCCAGCAGCTCCAGAGCCAGGGCCGGTGACGTGTCTACCCACCCTCCTGCTTTCTCCTCAACACCCACTTATTTTACATCTTGCTCTTGTCTGTAGTCTAGGCCTGCTACACTACCAACTCCACTTTAATCACTACGAGGATATTGTATCCTAATAATACTCATTTTAAACAGCCACTGGTAAACATATTACTTGCGTCTGTATCAAAGGCGCTGTTTTTTTTTTTCCTGTCTGTTCCTAACTGTGCTTTGTTTTGCTTGCCTTTCTCATCTCTGGAAACAATTCTTGAGAAATAAATAAGCAAAGAGTGGAACACAGAACACACGGAGAAGTAATGAGGAAAATATGTTAACTAAAATGAGGATGCATCTTAGAAGCGGAGGCTGTTTTTAAGCAGAGACCAAGGTTCAGTCGCTTGAGCAATGTGGGCAGACATTCGCTATCATTGCAGAGGTGCCATATGTCAGCCCAGTAAACACTGACTTCGGTGGACAGCTCTGCTGACCTATGTGAGACTCACTTGGAGGACATGTGTGAAGGTGGAAAAGTCCGGCAGTAGACAGACACTTCTCACCCTTCACACGGAAGAGGGTTTCGCTGTCCCCAGAGCAAGGGCAATATTTGGAAGGCACAGATTCCTGCCCAAGGTTTCTGACTCCAAACGTTTGGCAGATTGCCCTAGAATCTGCAGTTTTTCAATTCCCAGGTGATGTTGATGTCCAAACAGGTTGGGGGGCTGGTCGCTCGAGAAGTCCCCAGGGTGGTCAGAGCTGTGAGCCCAGCGTCTATGTCAGGAGACTGGCGAGGGCAAGAGACGGGACCAACAGGAGGGCGCTTTGGCCTCGTGCCCCATCGGGGTCCTTCAAGGGGACGGCTGGAGCACATGCTCCCTGTGTCCACTGCATCAATAGTGGAATTCATCCTGGAGGCTGCCAGCTGGGCGCCCACTGCAGCACTAAATTCACTTAACAGATCAGAACGGAGGGTGGGAGGTTGTTAAATAAAAACATCGCCGCAGTTAGGGTAAACATCAACTGACAACGCTCGTAGTCCTCACTGTAAGCAGCTGTGATTGCTCAGTACTAGCAGCAACACAGAACCACACCTGGTATTTTCAACCTCAAAGAGCTGAAGGTCTTTTGAAAAGCCAGTTAATCGATTATACTCGCCCGCTGTCACTGGTAATGCCCACACCCCGAGAGCTCAGCAGTGGCTCCTTCCTCCCGACACCAATCCCGGCTCTCCAGTCCACAGCCTGCCATGCTGGCAGTGGACTTTTGGCACAGGGTTAGGACAAATGGCAGGAGCAGAATACAGGTGAAGCCCCGCATCGGTGCCTGGCAAGTACAAAACAGTCTTCGTGTTCTCACTCTTACGTGTGACACAGAGCCAGGACAGCATGTTGCGGCAGGATGGAGGTGGGTCAGCAGGGTTCACCTTACTCCCCGCAGTACCTCTGCCACTGCTGCTGTCTCTTGAGAATTTACAGAAAAGCAAGTGGACAGGTGCTTCTCACTGACAGGTGCACAGAAAGTGGGCATGGAAGCCCTTCCCAGCAGAGCGGGACACAGCTGTCCCTGAGCAGAACTAGGCTGGGGGAAGCATTTCCTGGGCATCGGATCAACTCCTGGAGCCAGAGGAGGAGCTTGGGAAGAAGATGTCTCCATGGTGGTGTTCTGCTTCCATCGCCTCCAAAGAGCCATCTGGGGGAGCTCCCCGTGGGTACCGAGTACTCTGAGACGTTGGGGCAGAGGGATCACAAGTTCAAGACCAACCCGGAGAACAATATAAGATCTTGTTTTAAAATTTAAAAAATGAAAAGTGCTACAGATGTGGCCCAGGGTAAACCATCGCTGGGTCCAATCCCTGTGTAAGGAAAAAACCAACTTTGTTGTCATGACAAAGAAATAGGATTGTGGAATTCACTGGGTGGTGGGTCATGAAGCCCCTGTAGAGCTAACGGACCTGGACTTGATCTGGTCTCGCATCCCTTTGTGTTGGTGGGGGGCACAGGGAGGAGGCCCAAGGTTGCTTCCTCACTTGGAGCTGCTCCCAGGAGGAGCGGGAGATACAAGGGTGCTCAGACCCTGGTGTTTGTGGGTTTAACCGTCCCGGGTAGCAAAGCTACCAGCTACCAGCGGGTTTCTCCATTTCTTCCCTCCTCTTTTTGACTCCAGTCATTCTTGGCCACCTTTACATCCGTAATGTTCGTGGCTTTTGATGAACAGCAGGATTCCAGGTGCAGAGACAGTGGCGGTAGAGGCGTTCACTGGAGCTGGGCTGGGCAGGCCACTGTGTCCTGGGCAGGGGGACAATTCAAGCCATGACAGTCAAGACACCTGGAAGGCAGAGAGTGTCACTCAGACCTACAGATCAGGTGACCTGATGCTGAAGATCAGACAAGCTTCGCCACCAAGGAGACTGAGACCATGTGGTGTAGGTTCAGGCTCCAGACCCAGCAGACTTAAGCTGCTGGGTAACCTGTCTCCTCCTCCTGTGAGGCAGTGGCCCGTGTGACGTGCTTCTGGGTCCTGAGCCTCGGGCCAGAGGATGGGTGTGCTTGATGAGTGTGTGTGTGTGTGTGTGTGTGTGTGTGTGTGTGTGTGTGTGTGTCGTGGGGAAGAGAGTGTGGCCTCTCTCTGGGGCTCCCCATCTGTCGCTGTCTGAGGAACCCAAGGTCCTTGAACCCCCAAGTTCAGTTACTTGTCTTGTAAGAAATAATGAGTTGGAGGGGCCAGGGATTTAGTTCAGTGGTTCCAGGCACCTGTCTTGCAAGCACAAGGATCCGGGTTCGATCCCCGGTAACCACATACCATACTGGGCATGGAGACTCACCCCAGCAGCAACCAGTACCACATACCACAGTGCCGGGTATGGTGGCTCACACCTGTAATCCCAGCACTCGGGAGGCAGAGGCAGGAGGATTGCTGTGATGTGAGTTGGAGGCTGAGCTGAGGGCCAGTCTGAACCACAAAGTGAGACCCTGTCTCAAAAAAAAAAGAAAGAAAGAAAGAAATAATGAGTTGGCAAAGAAGAGCAGTGAAAACAAAAACTTGAGGGATGAGGCCCGTCATGTCAAGGAAAGGTTTTAGGAAATGTTTTCTGTTTTAAAAAAGCCATTTTGGAAACCATTGCGATGTTTCCCTCTTGCAAACCAAAAATATATGCAGCTGAATATACTTCAGCCAAAGATTTTGATATCATTTCAACACTGCCTTTGTACATTTTCCACAATTTATGCGAAGAATGTATTCCCTGAAGGTTGTGTTCCGTCACGTGCTGTAAATCAAATCATGTTTTAAAAGTATTCAGGGAGCTTGCTATTTACAGAGCCCCTTATTAAACATTTTACCTCCTGAGTTCACATACACACACAAACACAAGTGGATCGTGTGAGTGCCTTGTGAGTCCGTGTGTGTTTGTGGTAAATTTATTTGGCCTTAAAATTGGATATAATTTGGGTTACTCCCCACACATGAACCGAGCCCGTGTGGTCAAGGAGCTCACTCTTTCCAGGCTGTTGGCCAAATCCAGCACCCTAGATTTGTGCATGACTTCCAGGCAGGTAGAAGCTGATGCTTTGCCTTCTGCCTGTCCTCAGAGAGCTTCTGCTGACGGCACTGCAGCCCTACCTTGTCTGCAGGAAAAGTATTTTCCTTTTAAGGCTTTATGAGAGCAAAGAAGAACCGTCCAGGTGCCTGGTCTCTGTGTGGGATGTTGTCTGTCTGCCTGGAAGGACGCAGGCACAGGAGAAGATGCTGGAGGCTGGCGGGGGGATGAAGGAATAGCAGAGTCCTGCAGGAAGGAACGTTACAGATCAAAGATTGGTTTCGCTGAAGCTGTGCTCCCGACCTTTGTGGATCTTGCAGTTCATCCAGAAGAGAGTGGGCCAGCTGCTGTAACTCCCCCCTGAGACTGCTCCCATTCTTCTGCACCAGTGAGAGGGCACCCCGATCCCCAGCAGTGCCGCCCCATCTGCAGGCAAGAGCCGCCTGCTTCACTGTGCATCTGGTGGGCGGGCTGGGACTGCCTCTGAATGGCTCTGTGGTCATCATGCCCTTGAACCAGCCCTTCTGCTGCTCCGGCCTCAAGTTCCTCTCCCCCAGGACTTCCTGACCTGGAATCTCTCATCCTCTAGCACCAATTAGTGTAAAGTCAGGGCTGTGAAAGCTCTGCCAGGCAGAGGTGGTGCCAAGTACTCCCCACCTGCCCTAACTGCCCGCCCGCTCTTAGCGCTAGCCTGGCTTGAGCCATCTGTGTGCATCCATCGGCCACCACGCTCCATAAGCCCACGATGGGACAGGGCGTACTTAGCTGGTGACAGTTGTGCAAGTCATCGGTACTGACATGGACTAGTGTCAGCCTCTGAGGTGGCATTGATGTGACACTTAAATATGCAGCTACAACTCATTCCGATGATGACCCTGTCTGTGGCTTGGGCTAATTTTTGACAGCGCTGACTGGCCGTGTGTGCATGCTGCCCTTTCCTCCGAGCAGTTTGTCCTCGGAACCAGGACTGTCGTGATTTAGACCTAGAATGGCCCCCAGAGGTCCTTGGGTTCAGGGGACTTGGAGATAACCGATCGTGGACGATACACGCACAGCGCTCAGAGCTATCCAGGAGTGGCTGGGATTCCCCTCAGGCTGTGTGGCCGCACGATCACTCGTGACCACAAGCTGTGCCTCCACTCATCTACAGCTTTTATCATTCTTGCAGCAACCGCTTTTTGATTTGTTTTTCTGCTGTAGACTTGGACTAATTTCTTAATCATATATCCCAGCCCATGGCTATTTTTCTTTCTTGATTTCTGCCAGAAAGTACATCAATATCCAAGTCTATGAAGTTGAAGAGTTACTTCACCTACTTGGGGTCTGTCTCTTCAGCCTTCGGTGACAGAAGCGCAGGCAGAAGTCACCTGAGTGCATCTGCCTGCCCAGGAGAAGGAAGCAGGTGAGGGCAGGGTCCTCTCCTTGATGAGAAGGTGACGGATGAGCCCGGTGAGGGCGGGTGCCAGGAACCCCCTGAGGGCCTGTCCTCGCTCTCGGGCCATGTCACAACACACGGGCTGTTTCCAGAGACACCATATCACTGACGCCGCGTCTCCTGACATTCGCTTGCCCTGGGTGTAAGATTTTAACTTCATTTTGAAAGTGAAGATGGACCTTTGGGGCTTATTTTGTGTGGTGGACAGTGTCTTAACAGTATAGAATCTGGAGCCTCAACCTGACTTCCCTCCCATTGCACACCTTGAAGACAGAACACCATTTACACGGTGGATGATCAGGAGATGAAGAGGCTTCCGTCGGGGTCCAAGGCCCCGGCCCCAGTGGAGGGGCTGAGCCCCCAGCCTCCTTCCCCAATCACAAAGGACTTGGGGGTGTTGGCACCCTCATGGCATCGTCTTACCCTCCCCCAAACCTAAGAAAAACAGGACCCACAGCAGCCTGCCAGTGTGAGTCCTGACTGCTCCTATTTTACTGACTAAAGTAGACTCAATAAATTGACTAGAGACCACTGCTGAGAATTCCCACGCAGCGCTTGGCACGCTCAGATGAACACACAGCCGGAGAAAGCCAGAGACACGTGGGGGTGGTGGGTCACTCGTTTTTATTAGTCCACGTCACAGTGCGTACTGTCCACCTTCCTGGAGTGGCATGTGTTGGGGACACACCTGATTCGTTTCCAGCCCCGCCACCTTCGCCTCCCTCTGCCCCTTCCCAATGGAGAAAGCTCTATCTCCCACTTCCTTTGTCCATCTTTTGTTTTTCTCTTCATTTAACTGATTTGTTTGTATCACACTATTATTTCTCTCTGTTGCCTTCACATCATTTGAGCAGGAAGGAAGTGAGTCAGGAGAAGACAGAAGCGATAGCCCGCGCCGCAGCTTCACTGTACAGACGTCTAAGCCCGGAGTAAGAGAAGCAGCTTCACTGTACAGACGTGGAGCCCAGGCGGGGGGAGGAGGGAGCAGAGAAGGGCAGAGAGAGCAGACGGAACCGAACGCGTTTGCTCACTTGCTCTTCCATTCAGTGCGTGTTACTGAGTAACTGCTATGTGTCAGGTGCTATTTTAGGCATCGGGGTACAGCAGTGAGCACGATTCCCTGTGTTTATATTCTCAGGTACAAGAGGCCAGTGGTGAGCGGACTAACACAAACCCAGTGATAGTGCCTGCTATGCACAAAGACCGAGCAGGGTGAGGGGCAGGGTGGCAGTGCTAGAGGTGGAGTGAAGACGAGTTTGCTGCTTCATGTAGGGTGACCCAGACACAGGATCCTTTCAGGGCTAGTCGAGACAGGAAGTGGTTAGAGCACACAGGGAAGGCATTGCACACAGGGAGCGGCCATGCAAAGGCCCTGAGGCAGAAATGCGCTTCCTATTTCCATGAGGCTGGTGTGGATGGAGTCACTAAGGACGTGGAACTGGAAATGAGCTAGAAAGAAATGGAAGTTCAAGCTGCACGGGACTTAAGACACCACTGAAACAAGGTTGCTCTTTTTAACAAAGTAGACGGGATATTTTGTGCAGAAAAGAGACATGATTTGATTTTTGTTTTCAAAGGACATTCTGCTTCCCCTCTTAGGAATTGGGAATGATGAGAAGCAAGGACAGGAGTCTAGACCTTCGGAAGATTCCAGGAAGGACAGTGCTGCCGGGTCCAAAGTCACAGCAGCGCCAGGTCTCCACGGAGATCACAGGGCGCACTGATGGCCGAGCATGTGCTCAGCCTCGAAGGCAGAGGCCGAGACTCGTGCCCAGACCAGGGGAGCCCGAGGCCATGGGCTCTGAAAACTCATCCTGTGAGGACTCAGATCAGAGACACCTCACCGGGGAGGCCGAGGCTGGAGCACAGGCCACGGACGGCCCTTTCCTCCCCTTTGGGGCCTTGGGGAGTGACGTCTTCCCTTAGGAGAAAGCGCGGCAGGCTGCGCTCACCTTGGAAGACAGAGGATCGCAGAAGACAGCACGAGTTAGGAAACCGCGGCACTCGTGTTTGTAACATGACGTCTTTGCCAATTGGCTTTTTGTTTTAGAATGATACTCCCAGTGATCCACACGCCCCCAACCAGGTTCCTGCAGTGGAGGGGTTTCACGCAAGTATGTACATTAGCCACACTGAGAAACCCATCGCTGGTAAGCCACTCACTGGAGTTTGTCCCATGGATTCACTCGTCTCTGCTCCACTCAGGTCCCGTCCAGGACACACGCGGGTCTGCTCACGGGGTCTCCTCAGACCCCGCCCCTCTCGGACGTCTCTCACTGTCACTGTTTGATGATCTCGACAGCCTTGAGGATTAATATCAGATATTGTGTAGCATGTCCCACAACTGAAATTTCTGTGACGTTTTCTTACATTTAGACTCGATTCTATGTCCTCAGGAGGAAATACGCATGAGCGTCATTCTGTCACAGCGTGGGAGCGGGGTACGACATACAGTCAGGATAATCCCTGTGATGTGGGGCGGGGTCACCTGCTGGGGGGCATGCCCTGGGTTCCTACACTGCTAGGTGATGCCTTTGCCCTCTTTTACGTCTTTGTCAGGAGCTCAGTCTGTGCAGCCCCACTGAAGGCGGGAGGAAGTGTGTCCCGCCCCCTTACAGAGGAAGAGCTACCAGCCTGGTGTTTGGAGTCCACCGCACGGGTCTGTCTGTTCACCGGAACGCTTCACTTCCTCAGTCTCTCATTCTCTCAGTGTGGGCCACCAACGCCCGCCACGCTGACACCACGGAGCTGGAAGAGGGCCCGCGGGGAAGCCGTGTTACGGCGGTGACAGAAACTGCAGCAGCGAGCACACGTCCACGCAGAAGCCTGGCGGAAATGGCACAGCAGGACTGTTCAGAGCAGACGCAGGAGCCAAGAACCTAAATATACATCAGCTAACACACAGATGACTGACGGTGGGTCTGCTCACAGAACGTCATCTGGCTGTAGAAATCATGCCGCACTGACACTATCCACACAGTGAGCCTTGGAAACATGTCAAGGGGGAGATACCGGTCACAAGAGACCACAGACCAGGAGAGTCCATCCATGTGAAATGACCACAGAGGAGGGATCTCTAGAGGCAGAGAGTGGAGCTGTGCTGTTTCAGGCTGCCGCGTGGAGAGTCACAAAGGGTGGGATCAGGGTTACTCACTGGTCACCTGGGGCTGAGAACTAGCCAGACAAGAGCAGAAAGGTACAGTTTCCTTTCAGAGTGAAGAAAATGTATTAAAACGAACTTGGTTATAGTTGCACAGATGTGTAAATTCACCAAAGGTCATGAGATTATACACTTGGAATGAGTGAATTAGATATGAATTATGACTCAGTAAAGCTATTTTACTTCTTAAATTCATTTAAAAAAGAAACATGCAGAGAAATGAGCACGATATTAACCACCTGAAGATAGAATGCATGTTGAATAATGCACAAAGAAGAAGTATGTGAATAATCAGCATTGGAACACAGATACAGTATGAGCAAATGTGCACACGCACACGTGTGCGCACACACACACACATACAGTGTGTTCTATCTTTGCAATCGCCTGCCTCTTCCCTCCTTCCAAATTCCTCCATTGGCTTGATTATCACCTGAGCTGTGAACCAAAGGCCCGCAGTGTTCAGCCTCACGCTCAATGAAATGGGCCATTTAAACATTACGTGGAGCCAGATACGCAGAAGGAGAGACAGCTCCTGGCATATGAACTCGGACTGGTTGGCAGATTTCACAGGAAATACACAGCTCTCTGACTGAGCACAAATGAGCTCTTCACGTTTCTGAGGCCTTGGCCTGGGGCGATCTTGACTTCCAAGCTCCATCTGCAGCCCTGCCTTCCCCAGAGAATGAGTTTGCCTCCTTCTCAGAAACAACTTTCCAGAGAAGTCTCAAGCAGTTGGCTTCGGGGTCTGTGGCATCCTGGCTGCCTGCTCTTCCCTCCAGGTAAGACTCACCTAAAAATAACAGCAGAGCTATGCCAGGGAAGAACTGAGTGGACTCAGCACATGGCTGTGCCAAGGGAAATACGTCCCTGCTGTGAAATCCGGCGGCACCGTGAGGGAGGAGACAGGAGACCCAGGTTCCAGCATCAAATGGAGAGGCTGATGTGGGAAGAAAGGAAGACTCCCGGGGCAGACTGAGCTTTGTGACTCCCTGGGAGACCCCACGCTGAGGGTTGGAGGCTGCAGAAAGCAGAGCGCAGGGAGGAGCTGGGGACAGACAGCTCCCGACCAGCCTCCTCGCGTTTCCAGACCTGTATTCCCACCTTGTGCCTGTGCTTCTCAGCCAGAGTGTGCGGGCCACACTTCCTGCTCTTCCTGGCATCCTCTCCCTGACCTGTGGTGCTGCTCACGCTTCCCAGGCCAGCCCTGATTGCTAGCACTCTTTCCGCGGCCTCACAAACAGTCCGGATTGCCAGCCAGGCTGACTCGCTGTCCTCACACTGACCTGCTACCCCGCGACTTGCATCTGAGTTGGTCTGGGCCTTGTTAACAGCTCACCACAGACCGGTTTGCTCACAGCAGGTCACTTTTCCCAGTCCTGGAGGCTGAATCTGAGGCCCAGGTGTCACACGGTGAGCTTCTTGGAGGCCTTGTCCTGATCACGTGCTCACGCGATCGTTCAGGTGGGGCCGTGTGCAGAGACACGCAGAGGGGTCCTTCTCTTCCTCCTTTCCTAAGTGCACTGAGGCTGTCGTGAAGACCACGTGCTCCTAATCTTGTCCACATCTGTCACTTCCAAAGGTCTCATCTCCGGATGGCCAGAGTAGGGATGGAGGCTTCACCTGTATGGAAAGCTGCAGGCAGACAAATAACTGACGGAGATCACAAGCGCCTGACGATAGTTGCTAAGTTCTGCACATGTCGCCCATGTGTGGAAACTGCATCGGCAGCGTGATGGTGGACAAGGTGGGACATTTGGAAGCTGAGTGGGTGGCAGGGTCCCCGGGGAGGGGTAGAGTCTTCTCTGTGGCTGGGTAGGTTTGTTCCCTTCCACTCCTGTGCAGTGTGAGGACAGGTGTTCAGCCCTTTTGGCCTCTGCCCATGTGAGAAGGGACGTTTGTACCTCCGCAGGCCCTCACCAGCACTGTGGTCTCACCAAAATGACCCTAGCCTGTCCAGAAGCCATGCAAGCTGCCGTGTTTCGTGGCAGTAGCCACATGGACTAAGTGGCCTCTGTCGCCACTCAGAGGACCTGCCTGAGACCACGAGAGGAGGACCGCACACAGACGCATCGCTCCTCCTGGAAACGCCCCTTTTTTTCTCTGTCTCCTGTCTCTCAGCTTGCTGAGCAAAGACCTTCGTAACTGACCTACTCTGGGTCACTGGTGGGAATGGAAGGTGTGGAAGGGTGGGGTAAAGAAAAACAAATGTTAAAACTCAAGAATAACAGCTTAGAGTATCAGCATTGTCTGGATTGGCATGTTCGGTACAAAATGTAATTCCTGCAGAGTCTGGAATAACTTTCCTCCTGCCACTCACCACACTGCAAAGCATTTGAGCTGGACTATCAGGAAAGCTCCAGAGGACACTACGGAAACCCACCCCTCACATCGCTGCCTTAAACCCTCCACCGAGCCTCCCCACTGCCTCTTCCTGGGGGCTCAGCAGATGCTCCATCGCTCACCCCGCGAAATCCCTCTGCCAGGTTCTGCGGCCTGACCCACGTGTCTCATCACAGATCTTGAGAAAAGCACTAGACTATCGGACAAAACAAGCAAATATGCCTCGGGCCCATGTCTTCAGTCAGCCCTTCAGTAACCCGAGGAGCTAGCCGAGCGCGTCTTCTCTCTCCTCAGGAGAGGAGGGCGACCACATGCTGGTGGGTGGAGCTCAGGGTCCTTCACAGGCCACTGATATCACAGCAGGAAAGAGAGCAATGCCGGCCAGACAGTGAAGCTCTTGGCCTTCGTCTGCCGTGAAGGTAAAAGTTCTTTCTTTTGGAAAGCAGAGAAGAGTGAGCTCGGACATAGGACTTTCGGAGGTGGGAGGCAGTGTGGTCTGGGCTCACGGCTGTCATTGCGGGTGGGACAAGCAGGTGTGAAGCAGGTGTGAGGAAGAGGTCCAGACACTCTGGCCTTGTGCAGTGTCCATCTTTCCTTCCCACCACCCCTGACCTTTGATAAATCTGCATTATCTATAGCAATCAACTTTACTCTGTAAAATAAGAGAGAAAGTCAGTCTCCCCCGAGAGGAAGGAAACAGGGGAAAGGCATCCTTGTCCTTACTGTGAGGAGCGCTGTCACCAGGGGCAGCCATCATGTGGAGCTAGAGCATCACTCAGCCCATGTGGCAGAGCTGTATCCATAGCCCGGCCCTCCGGGGAGTGACCTTTAGAGTGTGGGACCTGTTCCAGATCACTATGAACACACATGAATGGCCTGGCGAGGCCCCAGCCTGTGCTTCTTCCCCCTTTGTCCTTCCCAGCCCTGAGGCGAACAGTTCTGCTTCATCATAGTCCTCGACACAATTTGCTGACTCAACAGAGGCCTGAAATCAGTGGGGACGATGGACGGTGACCTAGAACTTCCAAAACTGTGAGCCAAAAGAAACATTTTCTCTTCATAAATTGACTTATCCCCCGTTCTTCTTTATTGACAGAAAGCTGACTAACAAGGGTAATAACTCAACAAGAGGAAAACAATGAGGGGATGCAGTTAGTGAAGGGCTTAGACACGGTGACACTGATAATTTGGTACTAAAAAGAATATGATAGCAAGTCCTCCGGGACTAATCACCTCCTAGGGCGCTGCCACGCTTTGCATGTCAGGTGCTGTCAATAGAGCTGACACCTGTGATTTTTGGGGGCTCACATAAGGTATCCCAAGTCACAGAGGTGCCATTAAACACAACAGAAGTACTTGCAACAGTTTTAGCATCTGTCTTTAGGAAGCTACTTGAAAGAAAGATGTCTCCAAAGTCAGTACCAAATTAGATTAAAGATTAATTGCTTGTAGGACCCGAATTGGCTTCTGAAATTGTACACCAGAAGACTGAGTGTTTTTGGAAATGAAATTCAGATCAGTACACAGAGTAGGCAGCGCTCACCTCGCCCCAAGCCTTGGGGCATTCTGGAAGAATCCACCATAGTCACAACTACTGAGCCAGAGTCATTGAGGACCTACCGTGAGTTCCGGCCACGTAAGAAGAGGCCACTTAGATTATTAAAAATATCTTCTTTATTTAAAAAAGCTCCTAGTTTATTGGAAGAGACAGACCCCTGCAAGGTGATTAGTAAACAATCCTGTGATCTCTCTAAGAGAATAAGATTAGGATACATGGGCTTCAAACTGAATTAATTTCTTTTTAAGTTACGTAAATAGACTTCTAATTTCTAGCAGTTATTTTGTTATTTTATCAACCAGTAATATACGTGGTTTCTGCAGCTAGAGTTTTCTTCAAAAAGTAAAGGACCAGCCAAAAATGTAAGAGAAATACCTGGGAAAATGAGACGGCCAAAGAGGTTTCAAAAAACTCCAGTTTATTCTTGGGAGTCTACAGGATTCCCCAGTTTTGCATTCACAATCCAGAAAGACAAAGATGGTTTCAGGGCCTGTTGACCATGAGGCTCTATGCAAAAAGAAATTGTAAACTGTCCAAATTTCATACGCACAAGGCACACAGATCCCTGAAAAATGGGTACAAGCTTGTTGGCCCAGAGTTTGAAGAACATCTGACCAGTCACTGCATAATCCCTGAGCTGTACGAACCCAGGGTGAGTACTAGCTAGCTGATTTAGGAAAAAAAAAACAAAAACAAAAAAGCACTTGTTGATTGTGATCACAATGTGTATATAAAATGTACCAATAAAATCAATTTGAAAACAAGATGTCAAGCCTTTCCTAGAACTGTGGGAGACGGAGGCAGGAAGACTGCAAATTCAAGCTCAGCCTCAGAAGTTTAGCAAGACTCTGCCTCAAAATACAAAATTATAAAAATGGTATGAAAAAAGAAATAAAAACACTAATTAAAAAGTAAAAAAAAAAACTTGCACAGAAATGTCAGTAACCATACACTGGACACAATTCATTAGTCTAAGAAAGTCACTAAACAAATCATCAAAACAGCAAAAAGAGCTCCCTGGGAGGATCCAACTCCAGAGTTACTGCAATATATTGTCTTAAATATCTTTTTT
>PVIR01019746.1:0-14131 GCA_004026965.1 Petromus typicus
ACAGTGATAGAGCAAAAGTGCAATTTCAAATCTAACTATTATTTACTCACTTGATATTAAAAAATTTATTTCAAAGGAATCAAGGAATTCAAACAAGAAAGAATAATCTTGCCTAAAAATGCTCCTGGAACATTGAATATCTATGTACATACAGACTAATGAAAGCCCTACTTATAACACACAGAAAATTACTTCAAAGTTAATCACATAAAACTATAAAAATATATGCAATTTTCAGATTTTTAGAAGAAATGCAACAATCTAGGAGAAAATCTTGGTGATCTTGAGTAGGCAAAAATTTCTTAGATACACAAAAAGCATGACTCAGGAAAAGAAGATAATTGATGGAGTGGACTTCATAAAATTAAAGACTTGAGCTTTAAAAGACACTGTTAAGAAATGCACCTTGAGGGGCCAAGGATTTAGCCCAGTGGTTCCAGTGTCAGCCTGTCGAGGTCCTGAGTTCGATCCCTGCCCAGTACCACATACCACAATGGCAGGCAGAGTGGTTCACGCCTGTAATCCCAACACTCAGGAAGCAGAGGCAGGAGCTCAAGTCTGAGCCCAGCCTATAAGTTCAAGGCTTGCCTGGGCTACATAGTGAGTTCAGGGCCAGAATGAACTACAAAAGCGACACCTTGTCTCAAAAAAAAAAAGTCAAGATATGATATGTATATGTATTGATTCCCCATGATGAATATATTTATTATATACTGCAAACATGTATTAATGAAGACACCAATAAGAAAATGAAAAAATAAACCACAGGTAAAATATTTGCAAGTTACATATCTAATAAAGTACTTAGTATCCAGAATATATAAAGAATTCTTCCAAATAAATTATAAGACAGCCTAGTTTAAAAGTGAGCAAAAGACTAAAAGAGGCATCTAGCCAAAGAAGATACATTAAAAAAAAAAAGATGCTGAACACATTAATCATCAGGAAAACACAAATTAAAATTGCAATGAGATACCACTGTATATCTACCAGCATAAAAAGAAGACAAAGAAAATGTGATATTTGTCCTCAATGAAGTACTTACTCAGCTATGAAGAAGGATATGTCTGAGTATCTGTAGGAAAGTGGATGCATCTTGAGACCATCACATTAGCAGAATACATCAGACAGCTAAGCTTAAATATCACATAGTTTCTCTTTATGAGAAACCACCAGTATAACTACAGAACAAAATAATAGATAGATAATAGGAAACAAGGAAGTTGATCTTTTGCAAATTGGAAGCAGGCCACGAGGTGGAGGAAAGATGGAGGGAGGAAGGGAAAGAGATACAAAAAGGGTTAAAATGTGTCATGTGCACGTACCAACTCCCCACAATGAATGTAACCATCATGTACTGCAAATATGCACAACAAAAGTTCTTTTTTTTTTTTGAGGCAGGGTCTCATTTTGTGGTTCAGGCTGGCCCTGAGCTCAGCCTCCAACTCATCACAGCAATCCTCCTGCCTCTGCCTCCCGAGTGCTGGGATGACAGGCGTGAGCCACCACGCCCGGCACTGTGGTGTGTGGTACTGGTTGCTGCTGGGCATGAGTCTCCACGCCCAGTATTGTATGTGGTTACCAGGGATCGAACCCGGGCCCTTGCACTTGCAAGACAGGCGCCGGAACCACTGAGTTAAATCCCCGGCCCACAACAAAATTTCTTAAATAAATAACAGTCAATAACAAGTATTAGTGAGAACATGGAGAAACTGGAAACTCACAACTGTTTTGGAAAAACAATTTGGCTGCTCTTTAAAAAGTTAAACATAAATTTCCAGTACCTTCCAGCAAGTCCACTTCTAGCTGTTGACTCAAGGGAAATGAAACGAAAAGTTAAGCGCCATGGTAAGACAGCATTGGTCAGAACACTCTAAACGTCAATCAAATGATGAATGGAAAAGTAAAATATGAAAGGCCCACACAACTGAATTCTATTTGGCAGGAAAGGGGACCACGTCCTGATCCATGCTACCTCGCGGATGGACCACAGAAAGATTATGGGTGCAGAAACACAGACACGAAAGATTATGTACTTTAAGATTTACATAAAATGTCAAAAGGGGGAGAGAGCAAATGTTAGATAGATACAGGATGCAGATTCCAGGTCACCCTGATTTGGGGCTGGAGCAGGCACTGACTGCAAAGGATGCAGGGTGCTTTCAGGGGTGACGAAAAAATTCTGAAACAGGTTTGTGGTAATGGTGACAGATTGTACGGCTCTGTGTATTTACCAAAACTCACTGACTTGTATACTTAAAACAGATGAAATTTGTGCTTTGTAAATTACATCTTAATAAATTTCTTTTTGAAAGGTCTCTGCAAAATATCACAAGCAAGGCAGAGGAGGTCTTCTCCCCAGCCTTCCTCCCGGGTCTCTGAGGACACCGCACTCCCTCTTCTCAGCCTGACAGCTCTGTCCCCGGCATCCTCAGCCGCTGTGCCAAGTCCAGGAGGCTCTTAGTGGCACTAGTTCAGATCTCTGGCAGCCAAGCTCAACTTGCAGAAATACTGTAAGCGTCATGAATACTTTAGGACCTTGGGGACCTCTGTCAGAGCTTCGTGGTGGCACTGGTGACCTGGGACAGGGAAGCTTCTGTTCCGGCTCATGCTGACTGTCAGTGAGCAGCCTGGCTTGAGCAGTCTGTGAGGCATTTTGCCACAATAAACAGTCTCTTTTATGGCATGATCTCTTAAAAGCTAACTCCTACCAGCTAATCACAGCCAACACCTGCATAAAACAGCTGAATGTTTGTAATTCAAACTGAAGGCCACTCAGCGGGGGGGTGGGGGGGGTCTGGGGAGCTTGACTTGAGGGGAGTGGAAGGTTCTCAACCTCAACTGCACAATAAAACCACTTTGGAAGCTTTTTAAAAACCCTCTACCTGGGCGCCTCCTGCAGAGATTTGTATTTAACTGGCCCAGAATGTGGTCTGGGAATCGGTGTCTTTTACGCTCTCCAGGAGATTCCACTGCATATCTGGGACTGGGAATCACCAGGAGCCTGAGTCATGGCAAGGTCACCTCGCAGTGACTGGCTCAGCGCCGGAAGTGCGCCATTCCCCAAGCCGGGGCCTCCTTCCATTGAGCGAGAACTGCAACAGGAGGTCAGCTCCGCGGCAGGTGACAGGCAATAGATAGGCTGCTGTCCTTTGCAGTGTAGATGCTGCCAGTTTACCTCAGTCTCACTCGAATAAGAACCCCTTAAGAACCTTAATCAAGAACTCCTCTTTAAAAAAGAATTAATGCTAATATTACTACTAAGAGTGGAGAGGCTAAAGGGAAAAAGTCTTTATAACCAGTAAGTTAGGATTTTTTTCTAAGTCAGGGACCAAGAAGAAAACCAGTTAGCCCTAGTACGGGCATAACGCAATACCAAAGGAAATAATCAAACATGGATGGTGATAATTTAAGGGATGGTTCCCTACTGGCTTTGGTGGACAGAGAGATCCTCATGGACCAAGCAGAATAGAATTTGAACTGGAGAATTGAAGGAACAATAAAAACAACCACACAGTGACAATAACGGCGACAGCCATTTACCACGCCCAGACCTCCCTCGCTCCCAGCGTTCTTGCTGAACCGAGCTGAAGCCTCAGCAGCGCCTTCTGATCTTCGTTCTGCAGAGGTGGAAATCGGGTGCTTGAAGAGATTAAAAATTTTGGCCAAGCTCATCAGCAAACAGGATGCGAACCCTGTAACCTGACTGGACTCCAGGTGGCACCCAAGGCAGATCACCGCAGACAGAAGGAACCCGTCACTTGTGTGCCGTGCTGTGAGACCCAAGGTCTTGTCACCAGGGCGCAGAGGAGGAAGCTGCTTCACTGGGCACTTTACATCATCCACAGAGCTCAGCCCCACCCCGGCCAGCAAGGGGCACATGGCAAACATGAGCCGCATGAAAGGCAAACTAAGAAACGGATATTTTATAAATAAGATGAGAAGAGCATTAAACAGGTGAGCATGAGGAGGCCAGCACAGGTGTGGGGATCCTCCGGAAGCCGAGAGGATGCCGGGAGCCGCTCTGAAGAGAATCCTACGAATGTGAGTGGATGCTCAGTTCGGCCAGGACCTCCAGGACTCTGGGAAGGCAGATGAGCCCCTGTGGCAAAGTGCACAGAGGGACTTCACAGAGGCAAAGGTTAAGACAGGTACCTGAGCTGGCCTGCCATGGCTGAAGGACGTTTTTAAAGGGCGCGGTTGTCACCAGAGGGGGAGGGACACACAGCGGGTTTTAATCCCAGGTGGACAAGCATGGAAGTGTCTGTGAAGGGCACACAGAAGGTGCGGTCCCTGCTGTTTCTTCTCACCGGAGAGATGACACACATCCACACAGGGAGAGTGACTGGCGCTTATGGGTAATTTCCTCACGTCTCCAAACCCAGATGACCAAAAGCTCTGTTCTTTGGGCATCTTCCAACACTACAATCTGGGAAGGAAATCATCAAGAAAAATACAAGGCAAAAGAGGAACAGAGAAATGAAAGGAGCAGGAAAGAGCAGGAAGTAATGGAAGGAAGGAGGGAAGGAGGGAAGTAGATCCATATAAGAACTCCTCACAGGCCAATGCGGATCAAAGCAGATACCACATCCTCTCTGCCACAGTCACCCTGGGTCCTGCCCAACAAGACAAGCTATCTGAAGTGGAACCTGGAACTCCAGTGGTTACGGGAAACTCAGAGGACCCTAGGGGATCCAGTCAGGAGATATCAGGGGCCGGACACCGCTGTGTCACCCTACAAGCTCGGGCCTGCACCCGCTGCTGCATCTCAGGTCCATTCATGTTCAGAACGGAGCTCCTGAGGGAGCAAAGTCCTGAGTCACCAGACAGAGATGGAACAGTACTCACCGTGTATCGTAGGGTGACACTGATCCCAGCCCATAGCCCAGATCTGTTTCTTACCTGTAGAGACCTCAGGCAAATTACTTAAACCCAGGACGCCACACCCCCCAGCATGCACAGGCCCTGGGCCAGGGTGCTCTCAAGGACTGCTGGGAGGAGCAATCAGGCAGAAACCATGTCTTCTTTGTTAGTCGCCTTTTCTGTGGTTTTATGACTGGACATCTTAGAAGGCCCTTCAAATGCTACTCCTAGTCAGACGTTAGAAATCGCCTCTCCCACCATCAATGAGCAGAGAGAGCTTGTCCTCTCGTGTCTCCTCTGATCTGCCTCCTCACGCTCACTCCCGTCCGTGGCCTCAGTGCCAGGCCTTTGCACACTCGTTTCTCTCTGAAATACGCTGCTCACAGACTCATACTCGTAGCCCTCCCTGTACCTTTCTTACTCGTATAGACTCACAAGTCCCCTTCAGCTTTCTGCTCAAGCATTCCCTCTACTTAAACCCTCCCCATCCACCACTCCCTGACCACCTTGTCCACATTGCAGACTCAAACTCCGCAAGTCAGACCATGGTGCTTTGGGTAGACTGATCTCTGGGTCCTGTTCCCTCCAGACCTCGGATTTGCCACTGGAGGCATATTTATTAATCTTTGTAAACCTGGCATTTAACATCATGTCTAATACCTCGCAGGTACTCCATAGTGTGTTAAGTCCATGTGTGAAATACAGAATTATGGGAGTGACTCGTCAGCACAGGAAAAAAAAACCACGCAGCTGGAAAGGGAGGGGGGAGAGGGACGCAAGGATTAAGATGTCTTGTGTACATATATGAGCTCCTCACAATGAATGTCATCATTATGTACTGTAAACACATACTAATAACGATAAAAATTTTAATTGTTATAACTTATATTGGTATTTTCAAAAGCCAGAATAAATCAGAGGACAAAATAATCAGAATAATGTAACTCTTTCTTGGTGTGCATCACAATGGCTCATTTTGATTCCCGTCTATTTCTGAAGTGTGCTCTAAACCCAAGAGTAAGAAACTTTTGCCACTTTCAAGTTGAAAGTCTCTGGCTTTAAAGATGATTCAAGTCAATACACTGAACACCAAGTGAGGTACCATAAATCCACAAAAAGAACATTTCAGAAGCATAGCATTCCCGAAGAATCCAAGCTCGCTCCCAGGCACTAACCCCCGCCTGACTGAGGCTCTGCACAGACTCTCCCGGTGTTTAAACACGGACTGTCATTCTGACACGAGAAGCAAGTGCACACGTCTGTGTCTGATGTAACTCAGACTCGCTGCCCCAAACTGCTCCCTTGTCAAGCACCGGCTCTCCTCTCCTCTTGCCACCGCCTATGCTCAACCTTACTTTTCCATTCAAACATTAAATGTAACTTTTCAAACTCCTATTCAATTAATACTATCATTTATTGAGTGGCTCTGTGAGTCGGACAAGTGACTAGACATTTCATGCACATTCTATCTGCTTAAATCCCAAACCGCGATCCTATATTATCAACCTTCTCATATATAAGCAACTTACAAAGCGATGGATCCAAGCGGAACTGCAAAGTCCTGGTTAACAACCATAGAGACACGTGTCTTTGTTAGTTCATTATCCACACAGTGGATGAGCTTTTACTATCTCCACTTTACAAATGAGGAGACCAGGGCTCAGAAAGGTCGTGAGGCTTCTCAGACCAGTGCTAAGTGATTTAAGCCACTCTGAGTACTTGCACCTCTGCAGTGCTGTGCTGACAGCCACATATCCAGCACAGGCAACACTGCAGGCAACCAGAAGGTGGGCACGGCTGGGTGAGGGCCAGATGGGCCCTCCAGACACGTTTAGGTCTTGCTAACTTCTCCTTTTCAGTCACAGGAGCCATTAATTCACAAGTGTTACTGCATCTGACTTAGTCTGGACTACATACTTAGGTCTCTCAAAATTCATACGTTGACATCTTAACCCCCACAGTGGTACCCGCATGAATAGGACTGGTGTGCTCATAACGGAGGCCTAAGATGTAAAGACACGTGGAAGATGCCATCTATGGCCCATGAAATAAGCTCTCACCAGAAACTGGACGTGCCACTGTCTTCATCTTGGATTTCTCAGTCTCTAAAACTGAGATAAATAGAGGTATATGCTTTGCAAGTCACCTAGTCAATGGTATTTGTTGTAGTGGCCTAAATGAAATAAAAGAACTTGAGTTTTTAACAATAAGTTCCAATGAGGAGTCCTATATGTCACAAAATGAAGACCTGCAAGATGGGGTCATAAATAATGTGGAGACTTTCTTTTGGTGGCACTGGGGATCAAACCAAAAGATCCAACACTTAGAGGTACAGTGGATGGCTTTTTTAAATCTCACATACTGTGGTACACCTATAATCCCAGGACTTGGAAGGCTGAGGCAGGAGGACTGTCACAAATTCAAGGCCATCCAGTGCTACACAGTGAGTTCAAGGCCACTCTGAACTACATAGTGAGATCCGTCTCAAAAGCAAAAACAAAAACAAAAACCTCAACTATCAAAGGTTATTCATTCAAATAAGGGCACTTGGCCCCGAGATTTAGTTCAGTAGTGCCATGTGTGCCTTCCAGCTGCAAGGTTGTGAGTTCAACCCACAGTACTGCAAAAATAACAAATAAGGGCATTTCACAGTAGCATTTTTCGTTTCACAGTAGCCATTTTAAGGTAAATGAAGCTTTCTTAAATGAGGGGAAGCCTATGAAAATATGCCCCCAGATTACAGGATTTATCAACTACTGCCTAGTTGATGTGCACATTCTGCAAGCATAGTCACTTCATATTGCCTAAGGAAGTAGCTCAAGGAACAGAAAAGTATTACTTCTACTCCTATTCGAGCTACATGCTCTTCCTCTATCAGTTAGTACACGATAAGGCCATCCTGAACATTGTTATAGAATTAATGAGTACACAGCTCCCGCTCCTGAAATGACAGCTTATAGATAAAGTATCAATTCTCCCAGTCATATAGAAAAGTCATAGGCCAGGGTCTACATTTGGCCTCAGATTCTCCTATTCTCAGTCCTGATTCTGGGGAGACTCTGGCTTCTCTCCTGGGACAAGGCCCGTGGCTCAGCGAAGGCAGTGTATTTCCACACCTAGTTCACGATTCGTTGCACAGCTGCCCAGACTATCACACCAGTAGTGTGTACTACAAGCTATGAAATGGGAGAAACTGCAAAATTTAAAAAAATAATTTCCCGTACAGCTATATAATTTCCTTTGAATGAAAGGATATTCCTACTCAATGATTATAGGAGAATCAGATTAGCACAAAGAAGAATTTCTAGGCTTCAAAACATCTAATGTGAGGACAGTCACAACCAAATACGAGCCTGGCTCGGGGCTGATGGTGGCTCCAACAATACAAACAAGAAGATTAAGAGAGAAACTTTTCCCTGGGCATTGATGACATTGGATTCGACACATATTTGACTTCTCTATCTGCATTTAACTGCACAGGGAGCCTGAAAACCTGATTTAAAATTCATATGAAAATGTACTCCTACCACACACACAAAGCTGGGCCAGCTGCTGACGCTGACTCCAAAGAAGGAACAAGTTAGTCTTCAGTGAGATTTGAAAAGCAACACAATCTTTGCTGCAATTTCTTCAAAACCCACCATGGGAACATTCCATTCATCATAAAAATAAAACTCCCCAAGACTCTCTCCCCATGCCCTTCCTACTATCTGAGAACACAGACATGCTATCAATTTCATGTCTCACACTCCCTCAAACACCCGAAATTTCTCTCTGGAGTCTCAGCCCACATTTGCTATCATCTCCTTGCCTGCTTCCTTTTCTGAAATCCTCCTCTCTCCTCAGTATTTCTCTGCCCTTACCAATGTAGCTCAATCATTCAGGCCTCCTTTGCTGTCAGCAGATTTCACAAAACACAAGCAGCTCTCTATCCAAGGAGCCTACTTGCTTTTAAAAGACCGGAGAAAAAGAAAAGTTCTGCACGGGAAGGTGTCCATTTTTGTTTGTGTTTGTCACATACGCTCACCCAAATATAGACTTAAATATATGGAAAGAGGCTGAGATTCGAAGTCAGATGACCTCGATTGTCTCAGACACTGTGTGTGCCTTTGGAGCAATTAATCTAACTTCCAGGTCTCAATTCCTTTGTTTTCAAAATGAGTTAACAATGCCTTCCTCACAAGCATAGGGTAACAATTACACATGGGAAAATATGTTCCATCACAAAGACTGACAAACTATGCAGTATTCTGTGAGCATGATTTCCAGACTCGCTCTTCTGAATTTCTTATATTGGTTAGATTACATATAGATCATTCAATACAATTATTGAAGGTTTAATCATCTCTTTAGGGATAAAATAGAATTTGTTTTCCAGACAGGCCGCTCTTTACGACCTGGGCTGGAGTCTCACTGGCTCAGAACCCCCTGACCTACCAACCTGTTTTGCTGCGGCCATAAGTTGGAATACAGAATCCTTAGAACATCAATTCTATTTTTTTGTTACTTTTTATTTTCACTTATTAAGTATATTGGTACATTGTAGATGTACATCACTGTCATAGTCAACATTATAAATTTGTGCCTTTACATGGTATATCTTAATTCTCATTTTTCCCATTCCTCTGTCCTCCTGACCACTATATACACAGGCTTTGCATCTAAATCTGAACTCTCAACCCAGTCTCTCTGTAAAATTTCCTAACCTCAGTTGACCATTGCATAAAAGGTACTTCTTCTTTTTGTTATTTTTTGATAGGAATTTTCCCTCTTATTGAGTACATTTTAGGTATACTTTGTGATCACATTCAGCATTGAGAATTTGTACCTGTACATGATGTATTTTGATTCTCATTTTTCCCCTTTCCCTTGCCCTCCCTAAAAAATAGGTATTTCTGGGCCAGGGATTTAGCTCAGTGGTTCTAGCACCTTCCTTGCAAGCACAAGGGCCTGGGATGGATCCCTGGTAACCACATACAATCCCAGGCATGGTGACTCATGCCCATCAGCAATCAATACCACATACCCTAGTGCCAGGCATGGTAGCTCACGCCTATAATCCCAGCACTCCGAAAGGAGAGGCAGGAGGATTGCTATGAGCTGGAGGCTGAGCTCAGGGCCAGCCTGAACTACAAAAGCGAGGCCCTGTCTCAAAAAAAAAAAAAAGGTACTTCTAACATGAATCCCCTTTTAAAAAAAGACCTTCTCAGTAATTTTCTATTCTAGAAATTAAGAGCCCTCCTCACCTCCAAGTTCCTAACGAACAGCAAGCAAAGGTACTAGGTGCAAGTTAAGAAGACAGGAAGACAAGCAGCACTTGCCTGTAATTCCAGCACTCAGAAAGGCTGAGCCAGGAGGATCACGAGTTCAAGCCCAGCTTGGGCAACTCAGTGACTAAGTGAGATGCTATCGCAACATAAAAAAGGGGAGCGAGAGAGGGAGGGAGGGGGAGACAGAGGAAGCTAAATTAGAGGGGAAAGATTCGGCACACAAGATCAAAGCAACAATGAATTAAGGAAAGGTCACCAGGGTAATTACACAGAAATACACTATCCTCTAAAATAGGTACAAAAATGTGTGAGTATATGTGGATCCACTGATTTGCAGTGAAAATGATTCTTAATTACTACCTTGAGGGTCCGTGTGGAAGATGTCAGTGTGAAAAAGCCAGAGACTGAGTGAAAGAGAAATAAGAAGAAGGAATGAGATAACGTGCCGAGCAAGCTACAGACAGCTGGCCCAGAGCTAGGGCTTCCCGAGGCTGTCAATTTCACATGCAGGAAATGGGCACCTAGACAGGGCCAAGCCTTTTCTCTCACTGCTGAGACAAAATACTCGACACCCAAAGTTAAAGGGGAAAGGTTTATTTAGTTCACCGTTATAGAAATTTCAGTCTGTAATTGGTGTCTCCAAGGCAGAGTGGCACATGGCCCAGGGGAAATAGTTCACACTGACCACACAATAGCAAAAGCAACAACGAATGAGGGAAGGGCCCTCAACAGCATCTTTCTGCCTGCTTTATTCTACGTAGATTACTTGGGGAAGCGGCAGTCACACCCTCAGTCCAAGTGCCCTCGAGCCTAACATTTTTTTTATTTTTATTTTTTTATTTTTTTTTAGGTTTTTTTGAGACAGGTTCTCGCTTTGTGGTTCAGGCTGGCCCTGAGCTCAGCCTCCAACTCACATCACAATCCTCCCACCTCTGCCTCCCGAGTGCTGGGATGACAGGCGTGAGCCACCACGCCCGGCACTGTGGTATGTGGTGCTGGTTGCTGCTGGGTGTGGGTCTCCACACCCAGTATTGTTATGTGGTTACCGGGGAATCGAACCCGGGCCCTTGCGCTTGCAAGACAGGCGCCGGAACCACTGAGCTAACTCCCCGGCCCCCTCGAGCCTAACATTACACCATGACTCAATTAGAGTCAAAGCCCCACCTGTGAGTGCATGAGACTCTGAGGGGAACGCCAAGACAGAAGCCATATCAGGCCAGGTGCACAACCAATCCAGCAGGCCCTGCCAGTACCTGCTCGAGGAGTGCGGCACGTGATGGAAACGCGGAGTTAGGGTCAACAGGACCTGGTCACTGGTAGCCACGTGGGACACGGACATCAAAGGATATCACAGGATGTGTTCTGGATGTCATCGTTTCCAACCCCCCTTCCCCGAGATGGAAAGTGCCTTGCATTTTAATGAAGAGGTCACGTTTACCTTGGTTCATAACTGGTTCTGACTAGGACAACCCTGGGTAGAGGGAGAAAGATGGGGAAAAAGGAAGGAGAGAATCAGCTGGAAAAGGTACGCTGTCTTCATTAGAGACAACCTAGAGAAATTAAATTTGTTGCTTCCTGTCTGCCTGGTATAGGACCTGGCTAAAAGGGCAATGCGATAATCTTTTTTAAATTCCAAATGAGCAATTTAGCTCTGTGCAAACTGATAAGAAGCTAAGAACTCCCGCGGCCCATGTGCTCACACTGGAAGATTTAAACTGGACTTTGAAACCAAATAAATAGAACACCGTTAGATGTTTCCCACTGACCCTTGCCTTCAGTTCCACTGCATTTCACTTAACAACTGGCCCATCCACACGTGGCAGAGAAGAAAATACCTTCAAAGGCCACAAGAGGCCAGAGAGACCGGGCAGGATGAAGCCTCAGCCAGCCACGGAAACTCCATACTCCAGATTGAATTGCACAAGCAGGGCAGACAGGCACCACCAAACTGGGTCCAGTGTCCCGGCTAAGGCTTCTTGTTCCCTAATCTGGTCCCATCTAGGGCTCAAGAGAAAACCTGGAAATGTTATAGTCACCAAACAGGAAGATATTTCCAAGGGATCCAGAATTCCATCTTACTCCATTCCATACCAAGGCAAACCTTTATTATACCCAGCTACCTTCAAAATCACATGCTAAACGTGGCCTCTACAAAGGGAACTACATTACCCATCTCGAGAGTTACCAGACTGGATGTAGACAGAGTTCTCCAGAGAATTGCAGATTTTTTCCCAGATAGAAATTCTAGTTCTTTAAAGCATATCTGAGGAACCAAGTGTCTGTCGAAGCCCTTCCATCACAGGTACTGACACGCCTCAAAATTCACACATCTCATACTACAGCTATGGTTCCTCACTTCCTAGCTGAGATGACAAGGTACTAGAGAAGCTCACGCTGAAGAGATTATGAAGGAGATATCCAGAGATATTAGCACAGATCGGACAGTGACATCAGCGATCCATCCCTTTGTTCCACTAAAACATATTCAACAAAACCCTACATACAGAATGTACATGACAAGCAAATTAAGGAATATAAAAATAGTTAATAAACAGACTTTGACTGCTAAAACTAAGCTGCATACATATCAAGTCATAATAAAGTAGGACGTATTAATTGCCTTAAGAGAGGAACAGATAAGATGCTGCCTTTATTGAAGTTCAGAGGAGTTTGAGATTGGGGGGGAGGGGGGGGAAAGATCCAGAAAATGTTTACAGAGAAAATACTTGGGATGAGCTTTGAAAGAGAGAATTTGGACCCCAGAGATAAAAGGAAAACTCATCCAGGTAGAAGGACTGGCCTAAGCAGCACATATGAAGGAGCAGGCCCAGGAGGCAACGCATTTGTTTCATGCGACAAGGAAACAGGTTGTGGGGAACACGGTGCATGGGGAGGGCTGGAAATACGAAGCTGGAGTCATTTCAGAGATGGCCTTCAGTGAGCACTGAGAATGTGTGTCCTAAACAACAAAGAGCTGCAGTGTGGCACGGCTGGACTTTAGGCAGGTTAGGACAGAGTGCAACAAAGGCAGCACAAATCAGAACACGAATACAGTGGTGAAAGTGGAAACAAAGAGCCAGGGATCAGACGGCATGGAGACAGAGGAGGAGCGAAGAGAAACGCGGAGCTAGGGTCAACAGGATCTGGTCATCGGTAGCCACGTGGGACACGGACAGCGAAGGTCATCACAGGATGTGTTCTGGATGTCTGTAAAGACAGTGACGCTTCCCCCCAAGAGAATTTAGAAGGTGATGATACAGCTCATGTGCCTCTACTTGCCATCTGCTAAAAATGTGGAGCCGGTGCCCTGAAGACGTGGGCACAACCTCAAGACGGTCCTTGTCCTACCTTCCCTCTCTGTGAGCTGCCCGCTGCCGAGCCCCCCCCCCCATTCCTCTCTTAGCTTTTGGCACAGTATCTTTTCCTTTTTCCTCTGTGGCAATGTTTTCCAAGCCTCCAAGAGCTCATCTTCTGCTACTTGCCCTACACCTGGATATATTCCCCAGGCTCCAGCTCTCAGCTCTTCTCATCCTGTAACCTGTCCCTGAGAGTCTCAGCTGTCTCTGTGGAGTCACCCACCACTTCCGTGAAGACAGTTCCTGTGGGTACAGTCGTCGACAGCACAGGCCCTGGAGCCAGACGAGATTCACTCCCAGCTCCTGCATTCACATCCCAGCCCTGCCACTGGATGGCAACGGGACTTCAGACAAGTCACGTATCTTAATCTTCTTCATCAGAAAAATGTGACTAAGGGCTATTACAATGATTTAACAGGAAAAGTAATATGTAATCTGGCATACAGTAAATCCTCAGTGATAGTAATTATTATTAAACAAAACCTGTAGCTAGAAATTTAGATCTCTTTCTTAACAGCTCTATTGTTGGGAAGGATTCCTTGCAGTCCCGAAGTAAACTCATTGTCTTTCTCACTTCTGACAACCCTGCCCCTCCTTCGTATTTCCAACATTCATCCTGTCATCCAAATTGGAAGTCTGGGA
>PVIR01019746.1:14231-31689 GCA_004026965.1 Petromus typicus
GGTCCTTGTGCTTGCGAGACAGGCGCCGGAACCACTGAGCTAACTCCCCGGCTCCCCCTAATACACTCTCACATGCTCTTCCAGCTTCACTTCAAAGTAGCTGCCACAGACAGCAAGCAAATCAGTATAAATGTCTCTGTGCCCTTCTTTCCCCCTGGAATAGCCTCCCAGCTTCCCGGCCCACACTGGATGACGCCTGTTTGCCTCCAGAGTCTTAGCTGTGTCAGCCTCCTCTCTGTGAAGCAAGAAAGTGGGCAGTTAAACGCTGGGCAGGTAGATGTCTTCCCTCTGTTTTATAACAAAGCACAGTCCCCTACTGTTGTCCATTAGAATTACTGATTTTCTTCTCCTGTCAGTCCAGTAGATTGCAAGGTCTTCAGGCAAGGTCTGTGACTTAAGTAACTCCCTCTCCTATTCATCTAGCATAAAACATAGCGCATCGCAGATAATTAGAATTGTAACACATCAACAAATGACTAAATCATTTTTTTAAAATTTACTCCATGACTCTGGAGCCATAGCCAGTAGTTTTCTATCCTATTTTTCAAGATATATGTCTGTTAAAGCCGATGGGTGGTTTTTATTTTTTCATTGGCATTTTTCAGAATTCTCTAAATGTTCTCTAATTAGTCACTTGATCATGCCAAATCATTGTCTTGGCCCATATGATGAAAACCAGGAGATTTAAAGGAACACCTGTAAGAACTTTAAGTTAGCAAATCTAATTAGAGTCTCTTTAATTTGAATAGTTGAGGAAAGATCATTCTGAATGCTCTCATTATCATACTGGGTGTTGGAGTCGGGTAGGAATGCAAAGATACTCCAGGTGACAAAATGTAAAGAACTTATATATTGGTTTTAAAACACATTCTTCTGATCCAGTGACAACAGGTCTCACTAACAAAGGATGATAGGAAGGAAGCTGCGTCCCAGTTACAACAAACGCACAAGATGCCAGTCTGTGACACTTGCATCAAGCAACAGCTGTGTCCCGGGGCCTCTTGGGGCTGAGCTGCCACCCTCATCTCTTGCCTCTTCATCTTTGGCTCTCCTGCCATCCACCTTCCTGGGTGAGCCACCTCCTAAATGACACCTTGATTCTGGGCCGAGCTTCCTCCCTGTGTCCAGATGGACAGCAGCTCCATTCCCTGTGTTTCCTCTTGCTTACTGGCAGCTGACAATGGAATCCCACATGTTAGACTATTCTTTTCTTTGGGGTTCTGAAAATCAAACTCAATATTTTGTATATACTAGGGAATCTCTGTACCACTAAGCTACAGCTTCATCCCCTTTTTAGATTTTTTTTTTTTTATGAAAAGCTCACTTTTGTATTGGAAGAATGACAGATAGTTATAAGGCAAGAAAAAGCAAACTATTAGGGTCTGGTGAGGTGGTGTGCGTGGTAATCCCATCATGCAGGGAAGCTGAGACTAGAAAATCTTAATCTAAATACAACTTGTTCTACTTAGAGACTTAGTAAGACGCACTCCACATTTTACAAAGGATATGGATGGAGATCCACAATAGCGCAACTCTGGGTTTCATCCGTTGCAGAAAGGAGAAAAAAATTCCATCAGCACCTCAGAGATCCTTGATTTAGACAATGCTGCCACCCATTGGTCAAAAATAAAAGTAATGTTGGTCTTTTCCCCTGGATTTTGTGACTTAAGGAAATATTTCCCATGAACTTGGATGGGCAGCAATTGAATTACCACTATACTGTAATAGTTAGTTAGTTAGAGATGGGTCTAACTATGTTACCCAGGTTAAATGATCCTCCTGGCTCAGCCCCTTAAGTAGCTGGTTCTGTAGACCTGGGCCACTGTGCCAGGCAACAGTTAGTCTTTATATCCTTGACCTCATAACAACAGGTCTATGAACTATTTCAAAATGGAGGCTCTGGGAATATGGAGTGGGAAATCATTTTGGGCACTAAAGAGGGAGTTGAGGGAGAGGAGGCTCTGTACAAAGTGCCCCCAGAGAAAACAGTGCTGATTAGGTTCCTCACTGCTAACGTGGGTTGTAGGCTTATGGCACGGCCCAACCCATGCTGGCCTGACCTCGTGTCTGTCTGTCCTGCCCCCAGCGTCCGTTCTCATTCTACCAGATCAAACCACTTGCCCTGTTCCCATGTCTCGAATTAGAGCGGACGCTGAACATGTCAGAATCTCCCCCGAGGTGTTGCATCAAGCTTGAAGGCAAAACTGAAGGTTTGAAATTTAAATGGTGAACAGCGGGATGGCTTCCCTAGGGAACTGGGGTTCATAGATCCCCTTTACCCACCCAGGGCTCTACTTTCCTCTCTTCCTCGCTCTGTTCTCCCTCCTCTCTTCTGCCTAACTCTAGATTCAGTCCCTACTCTAAGCGGTACCGCCCAGCTCAGCAGCCACGATCTCCCTGAAAGATAAGCTACTGAGCACTTGAAATGTGCCCAGTTAAAATCATGTGTGCCACGCACATAAAAACACTGATTTTTATCACTTCATACAAAAAATATAAACTACTCCAGTAAACATGTTTATATTGCTAGCACACCGACATGACTATTTTGGGTGTACTAGGTAACGTCTATCATTAAAATTAATTTCACTTGTTCCTTTTTATTTTTAATGAGACTTGCTATGGTTAGATCATCAAAAACGTCCCCCCAAATCTCATATTTTTCAGAGATGTGGCTTTCAGGAGATAACTGGTTCACAGGAGCTACCATCCATGGCCCAACCCATTGAGAACCTCCTCACTGAATGGACGGTTGGGAATTGGGGTCGTGCTGCAGGAAGTGGAGTGTGCCTGGGGGGGTGTCTCATTCTCTGGCTCTTCTTTCCTCCTCCGTTTCTGGCTGTCATGAGCTGACCAGCTTTGCTCTATCAGGACCCTCTACCATGACGTCTCTGCCTTGGAGCCAGCCAACCAGAGACTGAATCCTCCAAAATTATGAAGCAAAATAAATTTTCCCTCCTTTAAATTGTGGGTGTCCATTATTTTGTCCCAGCAATGGGAAAGTTGCCTAATACAAGATTATAACAGAGTATTCAGTAGTTCTAGTTTAAAGACATCTAAGCATGCTTCTGTAAATAAAAGCATTTGATACATTAATTAGTACAAGTCCCAGGATTGAAGCAAAAAATTTATTTCCTTCTCAGTTGAGAGGCAGAAAACTGCCACCTGAAATTCAGTCAAGATGACTATAATTATTAAGCAGGAGTTTAACATCATGAGGAAACTAATAAAGCTTGAGTTTCTCTGGTTGTGTGTCTTGGAGGTGACTGACTTGTTGGATGATTATCCCAAAGCTTTCATCCCGCAGATTACATGACTAACAGTGTGATTTATATACTAGAAACATGAAGCCTATCAGGCTGCACAGAGAATTTCACATTTCTTACGCTAAAGGAAATGTAGCTGTTTCTGTTCCACACAGAACTGTGCTCTTATTATTAAGCTGTGGGTATTCTTATCCCCACCTAACCCCCACATCTTCAAATGAGATGGAAATGGCATTGTGAGCAAAAGGCTGGTCACACTTGAAGATTAAACCAATTTGGCCTCAAAATCTCATTTCCAATCTAAATAGGGATTGTGTCAGATTTTCCTTATCTTATTTAAATCAAATCTGGAAAAACTGCCCTAAATAAAACTGTAGGCCAAGTGTTCAGTATCATTTGCCATGATAAAAAAAATCCAAACAAAACTGAGACTCTATCTTACTCCAGAAAGAATGGCTATCATCAAAACCAAAAAAATAACATATGCTAGAGAGGTTGTGGGTTAAAAGGAATACTTCTACACTGCTAGTGGAACTGTTAACTGCTGCAGCCAAAGGCAGATCAGCATGGACATTCCATTTGACCCAGATATACCTCTCGTAACTCAAAAGAGTTGAAACACTTCACTCCAGTTCTTCTCACATTGAGTGATTGGGTTGAAAAGTCTGCTGTGATCCTGACGGGCTTCCCTTGGTATGTAATTGTTTTCTTTGGCTGCCTCAGTATTTCGTTCTTTTTTTAATCTGGAACCTTTATAATTATATGCCCAGATGTAGATTTTTTCATGTCACAGGCATGTGGAGTTCTGTATGCTTCATATATTTGTATGCCCTATTCTTTTCCTTTTCCTGTGAAGTTTTCTGCCATTATCTCTGTGAATAGTTATTTTTATGTCTTTTGTATTGTCTCCTGCTTCCTCAGTGATGCCAATCAATCTTATGTTATTCTTCTTTGAATCATCTAGGAGTTGTTGAACTGATTTCTCATTATCTCTTGCCATTTTCCATAAATTATGTCTTTCCTGTTCAATGTCTGAGATCCTATCCTCTAGATCTGAAATTCGGTCTTCTGCCATAGTCATTCTATTGCATAAACTTTTGCTTTCTTTCTTGATTTCCTGGACCTCTACTTGTAGGTGTTTAAAAGGTTCCATTGCTTTTGCTATCTCGGATTCTATCAACTCCCAGATTTCCTCTTTAGCCTTATTAATCACAGTGTTGACTGTGTCCAGTATCTCTCTTTTCATCTCAGAGATCAGTTCTGATTTCCATTTTACTAGATCTGCTTTGGTTACCATTTCTGAGAATCCTGGAAACTGAGCTTCAGATTTCTCTATTTCCCTTCTTCTCAGAGTTGAAGACATCAAAATCACCTAGTCTTGACCATTCTGCTAGAGAACTGATGTTCTTTTTGTAGATTAAGGAATAAGCCCATCACAGCGTGCTCTGAAAGATTATTGTTTCTTGCAAAGTAGATTAGCTCACGTTCTATGAGCAGAAACCATGCTACACATCTGTAAAACTATACATACAAAGTAGATTTCTGCAATCATTTTCACTTGCTCTTATAAAAAAATTTGAAGCACAATTCAATGGATAGAGGGACAGAGTTGACGAAAACAGTGTCCGTAGTGTGCTGTAAACATCCATATTCAAGTTTATAGCAGCTCAACTCATAACAGCTGAATCTTGGAAGCAGCTTATATGTCCATCAGCACATGAATGGATAATAAAAATGTAGTGTATGTGTATACAATGGAGTACTACTCAGCCATAAAGAAGGATATATTTGCACCATTTGTAGGAAAATAGATACACCCTGATACCATGACGCTAAGTGAATTAAATTAGATATGGTTTAAATGTCACACGGTTTTCTTACATTAAAAGCATAAAAGATAAATAATATAAAGAGAAAAAGAAAAGAGATGACAGGAGAAAAGGAGATAGATTCTGTGGAGATGGTAAGGCGATCTGGAAATGTGGAAAGACCAGAAGGAGGTGAGGGGAAGGGGAAGTAAACGGGATTAAAATGAGATGTCTGTGTATCGATTCCCTATGACTATTACGTACTGCAAACATATTCTAATTAAAAGGAGGGAGGGTAAAAAGAAGTCTACAAACTAATGGCCTACTAAAGGCAAGACAAGTTCAAAGTTACTAACCAGAGATTAAAGGCAGGTTTAGCGAGGCATGGTGGTGTATGCCTATAATTCCAGCACTTGGGAGGGGCAGGCAGTAGGCTCACCATGAGTTTGATCGAGGTCAGCCTGAAACACACAGTGATACCCTGTCTCAAAAAACAAAACAAAACAAAAAAGAGATAGGCTTAGCTGATGATCCCCAAGGCTGCCAAACCATTAGTCCATTAGTTCAAATCATATGGGGTTACCTCTTCCACAGGGCCCTCAGAATGGTGGAGCATGCTGGCAAAGCAAGAGCCATCAAGAATGCCCTGCCTGCCTGGGAATTTCCAGAGGGGCTCTTTTGCCCCCTTGCAGTCAGACTCTGTCTGTCATAATGCTCACTTTCCAGATGAGTGGAAGATGGACTAATTGATTTCTCAAATTCACCTTCAAAGCCAGACTCTGATCCCTACTCTCCACAAACGGGAACACACCCAACTACTTAAAGTGGAGGAAAAAATAACCCTGGTCTGAGGTCCCCTAGGAGCCCACTTGAACAGTACAATGCAAACTCAACAGATATCTTCTGCCAGCTCTTTTCAATTTCTTTGCTATGTGTGATATTTTCCATGGATGGGACCAGAGATGTTTGGTTACAAATGATTGTCAGATGTTTAAACAGTTTTGTTGCTGAAACATGATAATTTCCAGAAGCTTGTTTTCTGTACATGGTATCTGTTGGTAAGACCCACCACAAAGAAAATGACTTGTACAAGAAGAATGGCAAAAGATCTGGAAATTAATGAGGAAACTGGACCATAATATGTCTCAAACAAAACCAAAAAAAAATCACTAATAGGAAACAGGCCAGTTTTTAAGGGTCATGGAAAGAATACACACTGAGTTCCGAGCAACTGGCTAAGTTTCAAAGTCAGTAACCTCCAACTTGTCAGGGAGGATTGTAGTTAATGCTGTGAAAGACATGTGCTGAAAGATTTCTAGTTGCCCTTAAATTCCTGAATTTTTAGTCAGGATATCATACCACACATGTGCAAAACAGAAAAGTCTGCTAAAGTTTAAATGGGTCTGGCTGTAAGTAAACCAAATATATAACAATCTTAACTCATAAAATCAATACTTTAGGAGGCAATCATTTATATCAAAAATGCATGTACTTTAAAATATTTAGTAACATTTTCCCAATTCATATATATATATAAGGCTGAGCTATTTGGAAATATCAATATTTGACTGTTTTTGACCCAAACAGTAAACCCACAAACTTCTGGCAATCCCATGTGATTCACTCTACACTTCATTAACAGCACAGGGAGCTAAAAAAATTTAAGAGCATTAGTAATTTCTGAAAATTACAAAGTGTAATTTTGTAAATACAAATTACATAAAACAGATTTTTAAAAAAACATTCCCAGATTACAATTCAGAGTCAATAGGAAAACATTTTGTTCAACATTATCCATTTTTATCTATATAAATTTTCTGTAACATATAGTACCTACAGGTATTTTAATCTGTACAGCACTACTATAAGAATAATGTACTATGGAGTTCAAAAAGCTAGAAGAAAGGATTTCACCATTGAACAATTTTAAATGTTTAAGGAGAAAGATATGTTTGCCCTAATTTAAACCTTAAACAATGCATATGTGTAGAAAACTTCATATGAAACCCCATAAACATATGCAATTTTTACTTTGTTATGTATCAGTTAAAAATAGGTTCAATTTAACTTTAAGAACAAAAAAATCTAAACAACATAGGATGTAGTCAATGATGACTACGAATTTTGATTAAAAAATAAATTTGACAATGCTTAAAAGTTAATATACTACACATTATAAATTTTAATGCAGCTTAAAAAATTTAATCTATTAAGCCACCTCTGAAAATGAGACCGAAAAAGATAAAGAATGAGGAAGAGGAACAAAGGAAAGATGAACTAAGTTTGATGATCAGAATTTATACATCCCAGTGAGGACTGCTTTTCAAAGGAGTTCCCAGGGGAAGCAACATGTCTACACTAAGACATAGATCATGATGTCAGAATTCCTCCTTTGGGACCACTTTCAAATCCACATAAGAAGGCCGGTACATTCCTTAATCATCATATTCTTTGGGTTTTTTTTTTTTCTTTTTAAATTCTAAGATAGGCTGCACAAGCTTCTTGATCTACTAATTTCTCAAGCATAATCCCAAATGTGTTTTGATTAAATACATATATAAAATTAAAATAGATATATAAAATACATATATAAGATTAAAAGGCGTTTAAAACTTTAAAAAGGAAATTTGGCTTCAGTGTCTCTGAAAATAGAAAGTGGGAAACCTGCATCTCTTTTTCCGAATGTGGCAGAAATTCAGGCAAGAATCCCTCTTCACGAGAAGGAACACACCAAGCACCCAAATATTGAAACCTAAATGTCTAACAAGTGTACTTTCAAAAGAAAAGCGAGAAAGGTGCTTTCCTCACAAAAAGTCAAGGGTGGAGGGATAAGAACAAGGCTGACTGCTGACGTTTTCAGACTTTATTTTAAACAATTAGACTGTCCAGGTGACACACACAAAAAACAGACCAATTCATACAATAAAAGTGTTTCTTATGCTCATGTCAAAAACAAGGACACTTTTATTTTGAAGATGAGAAATGTACTGAGCGCAGCATGCAGGAGGATCACAAGTACAAGCCCAGTCTAGGCGACTTCACAAATTAGAAAGACTGTTTTTAAGTGTTTTTGTTTTGTTTTGTTTTGTTTTGTTTTGTTTTGTTTTGTTTTGTTTTGTTTTGAAGGTCCGGGATGTAGCTCATTGCGAATGCCCTACATTCGATCCTTTCTTAGGGACAAAGGGGGGTGTGATCGTCGAAGATAAGCAAAGGAAGTGAGGGCTCCTCCCCCAGGACAGGGATGGACGCCATTCTGGCTACCCCATCTCCCCTCGTCAATCTGGGATCGCTTCCTGCAAGGAGCTTGGCTGGTGTCCCTGGAACCCCAGCACCGCAGTCTCAGCAGCACCTGCCAGGCGCGGACTAGCCCACAGCTTCCTCGGTTACTAAGGCAACAGGCCGTCCCACTGCATCTCTAGGGCTAGGACCGCCTCTCTGTGATCCACCAATCAGGCTCTGCCACATGAAGCGCGAGGCTTACTGGTCACCTTCCCAGGGAGGGCCTTGGTAGAAAGACCCCGAGGGGACAACTGAGCGTTCCCTCCCTCGCATCTGGTGAAATGGACACCGGTAACTAATGCCTCATGTTACAATTAGGTGAGGAGCCAGGACTCTAAGTCAAGGCTGTCCGAAGGCAGCTGCAGGGCACTCTGAGGAAGTGACCATCCCTGGCCAGTGCTGGCATGTGGGAAATGTCCACACAGCCCTCTGTCTCCCACTCCCCTGATGTTACTGCACATGCTCTGCCAAAGTCTGCTCAACCTGCTGGAGGAGGCGACTGATCAACACTGGGGTTGTCCGCGACACAGGAGGGAAATGCCATAGCAATTGCCCACAGGAGGGGACAGAGGCAGAGGTCCTGCTCACTGGCACACAATGGAGTACTACTCTGCTTTAACAAACGTGAGTCTGCGTAATCTGTGAGAAAATGGACGCAACCTGAGACCACAATGCTAAACGAAACAAATCAGACACGTGTGCTTAAATACAGAATGGTTTCTCGTATATGAGAAACCCAACTATCTTAATTACTTTTCTCTTAATGCTGAGAAAAAAATACTTGATGCCCAAAGGTAAAGGCAGAAAGGTTTATTTAGCTCACAATTCGTAGAGCTTTGAGTCCATAATCAGCTGGCTCCAAGGCAAGGTGGCATGTGGCAGATGGGCATCACAGAGGATAAACAGTTCATGGTGCCCACATGGCAGAAAAGCAACAAGGGAACCTAAACCGTGTCTCTCTGCCCCTTTTATCTGATCCAGACTACCAGGATGAGGGTGGTGCCAGGCCAGTCAGGGCACTGCGTCAGTAACCACACACGCGTGATGCCAGCATCACACACTCCAGATCCAGCCACCTCTGAAGAAGCCCCCTGTGACTCCACGAGGCTTCGGGGGGACGTCTAGATCCAAACCACAACACCAATATATACATGAATTAAAGAGCAAAAGAAAAGGCAAATCACAGGCAACAGGGAGGTGGGTCTTTTGTAAATGAGAAGGGGACCAACAGATGAGGGGACGGCAGAGGGGAGAAGGAAGGGACATAAAAGGAATCGAGGTGTGTTCTGTGCATGTACCAACCCCAGCCCTGCAGTGACTGCTAGCATTATGCACGGCAGGTGTTTTTCACATCACTAGTTGTGCAGGCAGCTCAGGAAAGATTGAGAGTATGGGGGAAGTCAGGCTGTTAGAGAAAGGAAAGGCTTCTTCAGAAAAAAGAGGGAGGAAGGGAAGGCAGACAGGAGGGGAGGGAGGGAGAGAAGAAAGAAAACGAAGGAGGGGAAAGTGAACGGAAGAAAAAGCAAGGAGAAAGAAGAAGAACAGAAAGGCAAGGAGGGAGGGCAGGAGAGAGAGCACAGTCAGGTGGCGGCTGTCCTGCCAGCCTCACTCTGCACAACAGTGAGACCTACAGGGCCTGGACTTCAACGGAAAAAGAAAGAGCAAAGGTAATGAGAGGTCGTTCTGCTCCATGACAGAGGCAGACCAAGCTTCGGGCTTCGGCTTTGATGGTCTTCCGGGTGCTGTCGTAGGAAACCAGTTTGACTACAATTAATTTTCATTTCCCTGAGCAGCTCTGCCCAGCCGATTCTCCATTTGTCCCTCAGGAGTCTCTCTGTTCCATTTTGGAATCTTAACAGCTGGAATCTATCTTCATTAAGAGTCTAGCACCTTGTTCTCCACAGAGCTCGGCAACGATGTAGCAGAGCAAAGAGTGCTGGAAATAGCAGGCTGGTGCTCTTGCATTTTCTCACAGCTTAAAGTGACAGCTGTCTCATTCGCTCATTTCCTGACTCTTTCTTTCCTCTTTCCGCATAGCTGATCCACCTTACGATGCTTTACATCACTCTCTCTGCTAGCACTGAGATGAATTATAGTTACAGGCTTTCAGGACATATAAATGGTAAGAAGACACACCTCGGATCCACCGGCCAGAAAAAGTGTTGTTCCTCCCATCTTGTCCAGGTGGGTGAATGTGGTTCTTTGACGTCACCTTTTTCCATTTATCAGGAGTCTGGGGAAGGGTTGAATTTTTCAGACAGGGTCTCACTATGTACTTCAGGCTGTCCTGGAACTTACTTATTTAGCCCAGGCAAGTTGAACTGATGGTGATCCCCCTGCCTCAGCCTCCTGAGAACTGGAATTATAGGTATGTGCCACCATGCCTGGCACCTTGCATTCATTGAAGTAGTTTTCCAGTACTAAGCCTTGGGGAGAAAAGAGCCCAAGACCCACCTTCTATAACTCCTGCTCTTCTATTTTTTAATGTCACAATATTCAGGACAGTCCCTTCATCCCTGAATCGTGATAATCTGCATATCTGGGAAAGAAGGGGAGAGAGGAAAGGACAAGCTGGAGAACCAAAGGAGAAAGCTCTTTCCCAAAAGCACAGGTCAGGAGGAGCGTCTCTGCAGTGCAGACTGCTTGAGGAGGGGCAGGACACACAGAGGAAGAAGCAGAGTCACAAACAGAGCAGGACGAGACTATCTGTGGAGGAAAAATGGGTCTGAGGAAAACAGAACACTCTGCACACAAACCCTTGGCTTCCTGGTCCTACACAGACCACTTAACCTCAGCTTCCCTGTCCATAAAAGGGGCATGTGAATGGTAACAAGTTCTTACGAGTGGCTGTTATAAATAAATGAGTTAACAGTAGGACCTGGCATTTGGAAGTGCAGGCTAAGCATTGACCCCTATGACCCGAGAGCCGTCACCCCAAAGCCACCAGTGGGCCTTGTTACCAGTGTCTCGGGCAGGGCCACTGTGCAGGCTGAGAAACTAGGACACATTTTCTTTGGGTTGTTTCTTGCCTGCCATGGGCCAGACAGCACACGGTCCAGGACACTAATTAGGTAAACAAGCTCTTGCTGAAAGTCTAGTTTTTTTTGTTTAAGCATCAGAATCCAGTGTCATTTCCATGAGAAAACAAGGGTGAACATGGATCATCGGCCCCTTGATGATGGAACCTCTCAGTGGCAATAATCGCAGCAGCAGTGGAGGAAGAAGCCCCCGGGCCTCCCCTCGGCTCCCCATCACTCCTCTCATAACTCTGTGTCCCACGTTCAGACCCGTCAGGGCCACCAAGGACAGGCCGAGGCTAAGCACTGCTCGCGGGCACCACTCAAGCAAGGCTCACTTTCAAGGGTGGGGAGGTATACTACGAAGGACTAAGAAGAGGTGGGCATCTCGTGGGAAATGCCCACGTGGCCACAAGGTGGCACAGGATGACAGCCACGGAGCCGTTCTCCCACGCCGAGGGACTCCGTTTCGCAGTGTGGCCGTGTGGCTGCCCGTCCTCACCTCTGTCTTCATGTCCCTCAAAGCTGTCCTTGTGATATTCACATCTTCTTCCAGGGTCCCCACTGTCGGGGCTGCTCTTTCCCTGGTTCCTCTGTTCTTTCAACAGGTCTCAATTCTCACTGGTATGACCAGGGACCCCCCTCTTCCTGTTGACCCCTCTGGAAGGTGGTCTCCCTTCTCTAAGTCACACATTCAGTGGATTCTGAGGAAGGGTACATCAGGTTTCCTGAAGCTTTGAACTTCATTCAAGCTGGGATCCAACAGGGCACAGCACAGCAAAGGCCGACGCTTTAGCTAACGGAACCTTTAAAAGTCTCCTGAGCCACAGCAGTCTGACTTTTTTTTTATATTATATGATCCTGTTATAGAAAACAGATTGGAGCATTAAAATTAGGACAGCACTGCCTCACTGCATTTTAGGGAGTTATTATCCAAAGACAAGTAACGTGCAGGAAAGACGCGTTCTAGTTCCCGCCCTGTGGTTTTAGGAAACTGAATTTTTCTGTGTGGCACCTCCTTATCTGTAATGAGAAAGCTCTTCCAGCTTGACACTTGAGTTGATGTTTTCAACATTTAGTGTTGAGTAACCTGAGTTTTTTCATATTGAAGAGTTCGTGAAATGCCCAAAGTGTATGGTTTCATATCTTAATCTCTAGTAGAGAATACGAGTGACAGTGTTTGGAGATAGAGCCTTCTAAAAGGTTAGATAAAGTAAAATGAAGCACTAGGGTGATACCAGTGATGTCACAGATATACACAGGGGAGAGATCTTCTAAAGACACAAGAAGAAAACCGGCCACTTGTAAGATGAGAGAGGGCTTGGGAGAAACTGTGACCTCTGACTTCTGGTCTCCAGTGCTGTGAGAAAATAAATTTCTATTGATTAAAGCACCCCATCCGGGTCCTTTGCTATGACAGTCCTGGAAGACTATACAAGGAACATTAACGAGACATGCCCCTTATGCCCACCTTTCCTAACGCAGAGCAATCTGCTTGTCTGAATCTACGTACGGTTTGGAGCAACCCCTTACTACGCGGGACCTTTCCTGGAAGAGCTCTGCGGATGGGGCAGGTGGACACTCACAGCTAAAACTGAGTGAGTGTTTGTGCCTGGGATCCTCACTGCGGTTGCCACCAAGTTGGGAAATCAAACACTTGCAGGATGTTTATCATGTCCTCAGAGGAGTGATGCCACGTGAATGAATATAACAGCTTTATTTTAAAACCTAGGCAATGTGCAAAATTTAAAAGAGTGTTTTTATAGAAGGAAAAAAAAATGAAGAATCTAAAAATAGACTAAAGGCATATGGCATGGTAGTTCATGGTAAAGGTGGTATTTTGCACAAGAGGGAAGATCTGGACCCCCTAACTGTTGGAAGGGAGGGCTGCCAGCTGCATTCCCTCAGCTTGGCGGCTCCAAGACTTAAAGATAAACTATCAAGGGCTTAGCATGGTAAAATAAATCTTAACATATCAAAAATAAAGCAGGAGGGAAGGTGAGAAAAAGCCTTTATAAAAAGAATATAAATCTAGCGGCTAATCGTTTTAGTGAATGTAAATGCACACATTTTTTCTCTATGTAGAATAAAAGCAGTATAAACAAAGTCTAAAAACCAATGTTAAAATTTTTTTCTGAGACAGGGTCTTGCTTTGTAGTTCAGGCTGTTCCTTATGCAACCCAGGTAAGCCTTGAACTCACAGCAGTCCTCCTGCCTCTGCCTCCTGAGTGTTGGGATTATAGGCGTGAGCCACCATGCCCAGCATCGTGGTATGTGATATTGATTGCTGATGGGCATGAATCACCAGGCTTGGCATTGTGGTATGTGATTATTTGGGATCGAATTCAGGACCTCATACTTTCAAGGCAGATGCCTGAACCACTGAACTAAATCCCTGGCCCCCAGTGTTAAAGTTTTAAAGATATTTATAATATATATAATATGAAGAGCCCCTCAATGTAAAAAAATTTATATGACTAAGAAAAAAGTGACAAATTAATATAAAAATGGTCAAAAAACTCTAGTGGTTTCCAAACAAAGTAGTTATTAAATACAGAAACTTATAATTTATTTACATGTATAATTAATAAATGTGATCAATATGTACTAGATATGCACATCAAGACAAAAGTGAAAATATCTATGAGACTGGGAAATATCTTATAATTTGATGATAACCAATGCTGATGATATGAGAGAGAGTTTCTCAGGCAGTACAGTGGGGCTGCAAGCCAATGGAGTCATGGGAGGAAAAAGCAGAAGCCATTAACATTCAGTGTCTTTGGCTCTCCTTCCCACTGACTCATGGGAGATGTACTACTGATACACTCACAAATTTGCCAAGACAAAGTTGGGCCCATTACAGCTAATAATAGCCAAAAAAAGTATAAGGCAGAGAGAGAAAGAAACCAATCACTCTCATAAAACTGCTAAAAAAATTTAAAAAAAAAATAATTTTGCAAGGCTGCTGAGCAATGAAAAATCTATTTCCTGCTGGGGAGATAGGGAGTCATGGGTAATTACATTTGGATACCACTAGTTCCACTAGGCACCACCTAGGGACGCTGATATACCGATGACCTAGCAGTTCTAGGCCAAAGAAAATACAAGCACTAAAATACATCTGTACCTACTGTATGTTCATAAAAATATTTCCCACAGTAAGCTCAAAGCAGGAACAACAAAAATGTCAACAGACGTTAGAAATGATTGGATTCAATGTACAGTTTAGTCCTACAGTGCTATACTTCTGAGTAACAGAAGTGAATTAACTCAGCTATGTGCCACTATATGGGTGCATCTCACAAGTGCAACACGAAGCAAAAGGAGGAAGAAACCGTAAATTCATAAAGTGTGATCTTATTCTGCTAAATCTTATAAACTATATTATTGATAAATTTATCCATAAATGGAAACAAAGTTTTTAATGCAAATAAATTATTATCACAAAATTTGGAGGGACGAGTAATAGAAATAAGACTGTAATTGAGTAGAAGCCCAACTCAGCCTCCAACTCACATCACAGCAATCCTCCTGCCTCTGCCTCCTGAGTGCTGGGGTTACAGGCGTGAGCCACCACGCCTGGCACCGTGGTATGTGGGTACTGGTTGCTGCTGGGGTGAGTCTCCACGTCCAGTATTGTATGTGGTTTCTGGGGATCGAACCCGGGCCCTTGAGCTTACAAGGCAAGTGCCAGAACCACTGAGCTAACTCCCCGGCCAACTGGTGAGGTTCTAATTTGAGGGTATGACTGGGAGAGGAAGAAACAGGAGGTGGGGTGTGGGGGGAGTGGGTGAGGTGGACTTGAGGGCATTGTCTGTCCCCTCATCTCTGGCTCTCCCTTGCTTTCGGCTCTCTGGCTACCATGGAGTGAGCAGCCTTCTCTCACCACATTCTTCTGCCACAGTCTACTCCAGGCTTAAAGGAAATGGGGCCAACTGGCCATGGACTGAAACTTCTTAAACCATGAACCAAAAGAGACGTTCCTTCCTTTAACTATTTTGTCACGTATTATGCAAAAAGAATGGTACGGCACGGCCCTGTCTCTCTCTCTCGCTTGCTCTCTCTCTGTGGTACTGGGAATCGAATTCAGGACCTAGCTAGACCTTGCGAGGCAGGCGCAGTCCACTGAGCCAAATCCCCAGCCTAGGCACAGCTCTTGAAGCATGCATGTAAACAATCCCCAAGACATTTAAAAGAAACAAAATACCAAACTGTGCATAGTAGAAAATATTTGTATGTAAAAAAAAATGGTAGATTAGTGGGCCACAGATTTAGCTCAGTGGTTCCAGCACCTGTCTTGCAAGTGCAAGTGCCTGGGTTCCATCCCTGGTAATCCTATACAACAATGCTGGGCCTGGAGAGTCACGTCCACCAGCAATCAGAACTACATACCACAGTGCCAGGCGTGGTGGCTCACGCCTGTAATCCCAGCACTTGGGAGGCAGAAGCAGGAGGGTTTCTGAGTTCAAGGCTGAGTTCAGGGTCACCCAAGCCTGTCGACACGTCTCAGTGGAAGATGATCCAGCAAAGGCGTGACCTGCTCCCACACCAGGGCCACACTCCTTCCACCCTCATGACTGCAGTCTGAGACTGGAAGTGCCAAGCTGAGAGGAGCTCCAGTCTTCACCTTGACCTTGGATGTTGTCTCCTGGCTTCCAGTGAAGGCCCATCAGCCTTCTATGGAAGACCCTTGACCTCTCAGACAGAGCCTACAGCTCCTGGTGCGGATCTGCACAGCATGCTGCAGCAAGCTCCAAGCCTTTGACTGGACTCTCCAGTGTGAGCTGAAGGGACCCCTCAGTGTGATCCTGTCTGACTCTGACCTTTTTCTTCACAGAAGAAGAGTAGGTTGTAACTGGATCAGTCCTTGTCTAATAGTGATGGGTTCTGAACTGGTGGAACCTACAAATTTGTTACTCTATATAGCCAAAGGGACTTTGAAGATCGTATTAACTGGCAAATGTGTGAGGTGGGAAGATTTTCTTGGATGACGTAGGGCAACAGCCTGGATATACAACAGTGTAAGCATAGGTTGGAGTGATACTTGTTGAAGAAAGCGGAGGAGAGATGAAGACCACAGGCAGCTTCTGAATCCTAGAACTTTCTGCTCCTGTGAAGTGATACCAACCACAGAAAGAACTGACAGGGTAGGGGAGGCTGAAGGAAGACAGGCCATTGCCTGAGTCTCGTGGTAATTACTAGAGAGGAAACACAGTCTGACCTTCACAGATATGGTAGATTCTACTCACAATGGGAGGTAAAATAAAGAGGCCTGCGTGCAAACTCTGTGGGACACAGATATTCCAGAGAGGGACTGGGGGCTGACACAGAATCACAGAGCATGAGCCTGTCGGCCTCAAGAACACAGTTTCTGATGGAGATCAGGCTTAGCGTAGTCAAAGCTGACTGTCTTAGCTCTCAGGAAGTGATGGGGAAGAGAGGTAGAGGAGAGGGTCAGCTTAGGAAGACACACGAGATGTTCCTAGAAGCAGGAGAGGTTCAGCATGTGCTGGAACTGTTTGGATTTATGAATACTCACAAATCTACACCTCTATTATAATATGTATATGACATGTATTTCCAAATAACTTAAATAGTAATCCTCTGATGTAATATTTACTAGTTCCCACTGTATAAGCATAGCTCTAAGGCTAATCCTCTCTAGCCCTGCCATATCCTTAGGGTTGGGGGATTCAGAAGTACAATGTCCCCAGACACATCAAACGATTTCCTTTGTTTAATCAGTATCATCCACTATACTCTGAGTATAAAAGTTCAAGTCAATGACGGGTGAACTTGGGCAACAGAGTTAGCAATCCTGCAGAGCTGTGTGAATACTGGAGGGGCCCTGGAACACCATGGATGTCATCAAGAGGTCACGGAGCCCAGGTGAGGCCTTAGTGACGACTGGTATCCTACTGAGCATTACAAAGGACAGTGATCTAGTGAACAGATAGTGTCTTATGTTATTTGTTTTTGGGGGGTTGTATTATTCCATTCCTTATGATCACTAATAATTTTCTGAGAACAGTCTCAGATAGGCTCTTGATATCAGTGATTCTTCAGGGTTGAACCATGAAACATA
>PVIR01019747.1:15137-31766 GCA_004026965.1 Petromus typicus
TTCCCCTTTTGCGGTCAGAGATTCGCAGATTAACGCTTGATCTCAGAGAAGAGGGAAGTAGAAGCAGAAAGAGCTGGCGCGTGAAAAGAAGGGGAGGTGGTGGTGATGTTCAGGGCAGGATATGTGCTTGCGTCCTCCTACCTCCTGCAGAGCTCCAGGTAGTGATGGTCAAAGTTGCTTTCTGCTTTTCTTTTAAACTTAAACTCTTTCTTCATAAGTACTGAAAACTGAACCGCGAGGGAGCCCTCAGCATCAGGGATCAGCCAACCAGTCTTCATGCATGGAGCTCCCGTTCCTCAAGCACATACGGTGTCGTGCACCCAGCTAGATTAGGCTATGAATACAAACAGCTAGTACCCAGGGCTTGGAGAGAGGAAAGAATCGACTATCTTACTCCACTGCTGAGGAGGGAAGTGTCTGGGGAGCCCCACAGTGCCCAGACTTCTGTGAAGGCATCAGAAGGAATGGACGCAAACAAACCCATTTTATGGAATAAGGGACACTACTTCATTTTTAGGTAGAAAGAGAACTGAGAGCTGCTTCCTTCAGGTGGAGTCTGCCAGCTGGCATAGGCTTCATCCCTGGCCACCTCAGGCTCCTGAGGTGCCCCAGAGGACTCCGAGCAGGAACTGGGGTGTGCTTTCAGTGCCGTCATGTGAATGTTTCCTCAGATCACTTCTCCACTCCAAGCTGGCATCTGCTTCTCCCTAACATACTTCTTTGACTGATGTGCTTCTGTTTCTTCTTCCTAACTCTCTCATCTTTCTCCTGCAAATGTTCACATCCTTATAATCCTTTATAATCTATTAGCAAAACACTGAACAGAATACCGTGTCTGCACTAATGGTCCTGAGTGTGGTCTGTTTCTGTTTATTGCTTCAGAGAATTAATGGTCCCTTAAGCAGTTCAAGAAGGCTCTACAAGTATATTTCAAAGTTGCTTTTGGAAAAGTAGATTTTCAATGTTTACACTACAAAAATAAGTATGTGAGGTGATTTGCTTGATTTAATCATTTGACACTCTATGGATACATCAAAACATCACACTGTACTTAATAAATAAATATAATTATTAATCAATTAAAAATAAAATAAAGAGCTGTAATCCAAGCAGTTATTCCCTGCTTAATAAATTAGGACATGGATACTAGAAAAGTTGACTTCTAATTTAAATAAGAATCAACAAATGAGCAAAAGATAACTTCCTTTCTGAACTGTAAAGTCCAGTTATAGAGTAAAAATTCCAAGTTTTCTATTTGGTCAGTTCAAACGTAAACCAAGACAGTGACAGGCAGGAAGTAGAGCCTTGGCTGGACTCTCCAGAGATGCATTTCCTTGACCTATGAGCTGTTGAGACGATCTCTGCTCTGAAGAAGAAATGAGGTATGAGCAGACTGAAGGAGACTGTGTGGGCAGATTTGTACAGCCTGAGCGTGGAAGGCCTGTGTTCACACTGGTCACTGAGCCGACCTCCCTTTCCTAATTCCTGAAGCTGATGAATCTTTCCAAGCTCCACAATGACAAGCTCAACTCCAAGCAACTCAGCTTTGGCCCCTGCCCTTCCCCCAGCCTCAGCCTCTTCAATGAGACTGTCCTGGTTTTCATCAAGGAAACATCAAGGACTTGCAATGGAGCCACCTCAGACCCCAGCCCTCCTCCCTTCCCAGCACTATGTATGATAGAAGGTGCCCAGACGATATGTCTTCACCTTCTTTCTTCCTTCTGGTCTTTTCCCATTAGGAAAGGTGAGACCTGACTGAGGGGTTCCCTTGGGTGCAAGAGGTGGAACTGGATAGAGACAGCATCAAGGGGAGCAGCACAAGGGGCTGGTTGTGGTCTGTGAGTGGACAGTCATGATTCTAGAAGTCACTCATCAGCCAAGCTCACCAAACAAGAAAGCAGCCCAGGTGAAGGGTCCTCATCACCCTCCTGCACCACATCCTAGAGGCTAACAGGATCATGCTTGCTCAATAAGAATATTTCTTCATAATAGTATTGTCTTTCTTACCTAGATTGTTAGCTCCTAAGGGCGGGAGCCCTATCTATCTTGTTCATTTCTGTATGCTTATTGCTGAACCCAGTGACTGGCACATAGTAGACAGTCAGGAAACATTTACTGATTGATGAATGCATAAATGTGTGCTTTTCTTTCTTTCTGTGTGTGTGTGTGTGTGTGTGTGTGTGCACCCGTGCAGTATTGGGGATTGAACTCAGGCTCTTATGCTTCCAAGTTAGGCATGGTACCACTTGAGCCAGATCCCCAACTCTAATGGATGAATAAATGAAGCTGGATTATAGGCAGAGCCAGATATGAAGAGCCTTAGCAAATGGTTCAATTGGCCTAAAAGGGCAATAGTCACTGTGGTTTCTAGAACAGAGCACTGCCTGACAGGAAGGAGGAGGGGCTTGAGAACTCTTCACCTGGAGGCAACGTGGAGGCCAAGGCTACTGTGCCCATCTGCACCCACCTCTTCAGAGCCAAATAGCCAGTAAGTACTCTGTGAATGAAACATTTGCTTTGATTTGCCAATGAACCTATAAACATTCAGGAGACAGAGGGAAGGAAGGTGCAAAGGGGAAAAGAGAAGGTCCTTAACAAAGCCAGACATAAAAACACTTGGCGCTTCCTCTCCACCAGGCAACACGCAGACTCCAGGCCTGTAGCATTTCCTCCTGCCACCACGCTTAGAGTTGCAATCGAAGTCTACGTTGGGCCCACCTGTGGAACTGGACATAGACCTGACCCAGAACAGAAGAGAAAGACTGGCAGAGAGGCAGGAGAGTCGACCACTCGTGGGCAGCAAGGTCCTGCTCTCCTTCCCATTTCCCTCTCTTCCGAGCTGTAAAGAAACTAGAATTTCAGCCAGGCATGATGGCACATGTGTAATCCTAGCGCTTGGAAGACTGAGGTAGGATGGTTGCGAGTTTCACTCCAACCTAGACTACATAGTGAGAACCTATCTCAAAACAAGCACACTAAAGGAACTCAGAATTTCAATAAAGAATGAATTTGAAAGAAGGAACAAATGGCATAGGCTATGCCACTTTCCCTCCTTCAGGCTAGCAGTTTCCACATCCGCAAAATGAAATGTATGAGCAAACCTCATACAACCAGCCTGGCTTCCCAGTAAGGCCCCTCAGACCTGTCCCAGATGAGGAGCTGCCTCCATCTGGCTACTTCTCAAATATATCCAAAGAGTAGCAACTTGACTTTAACATTCCTCCAAAATCAGTCATTTAACTGTTTTTGTTTTGAGGTTTTGTTTGTTTGGTTTTGGTTTTTTGCAGTGCTGAAGATCAAACCAGCTTGCTAGGCAAATGCTCTAACCCTGAGCCTGTTTTATCAGAGTTTTAAGATCATACATTCTACCCCATGCTCCTTTGCTGTGAGACTCAGGAGAGAGGCTTTCATTATAAATGAGAAAAAAGCATATACACGCTAAGGGATTAAAAAAAGCTGTTCATCAATCCCAACTCTAACATTTCCCTAGTTCTAAGTGTCTGTACCAAGAGAAATTAATGACAATTGGCAAATACTAGATGGACTCTTTTTTAAATGTCATTTACCCTTTTTGGTATTAATGTTTGGCTCTGCAGTTAAAAACACAAGTAGACTCTCCTTCCGTAGACAGGCAGCCCAATGGCCCAAAGAAAGAGAACTGGCAGCCTTTTAATGGGCGTGGAGCCTATAATTCAATCAACAGTGCCGATGATATCAGTGCTAATCAATGCTACACAATGAGGAGAGTGGGGGCACTAAGGAGATCAGTGCTACAAGATTGGAGAGGAAAAAGTACACTTCTGCCCTGGAAGCAAGAGGCTTCCAGAGTAGGGAGGAGCTTGGGTGTGGGGGTAGGGGACTGGAAACTCGCTGGGCTATCAATCACCTCCTACAGCAATAGATGTGAGTCAAAGATGGCTCAAGGTCTAAAATAAATTCCTTTCAGCCAGACTCAGTGCTTCACACACGGGGCAAACCCTTCAAGAATTCCACAAGGGGGGAAGAAAACCCTTTATTTCACAAATAAACTTTGATGTTACTTGAACTTTGGCCCTGATTCTGGGCCCAGGCTGAAACTGCAAGACAAGATTTGCAGTATTTTGAAAGAAGCTATGAGAGATTTCAGCAAAATATGAACAGATTCTTCTTCTAGCCCTTATCTTCATGTCATATATAGACCATCTTTCACTATCAGTCTTCTGCTGTCCCTACTCCTCCCCAAGGCTCATGTTTTCTCTCCCTATTTTGGTAAGGTAACACTATTATCAGGAAGATTCAAATGTTGTTATATCCAATAGGCAATTTTATCTTAATATCCTTAATGTAGTCAGGAAAATTCATATTAGGCCACTTTCCTCCTGCCATACTCACAACCTACCCTCCCCTGTAAACTTGTCTCCCCCACCAAAAAAACTTGTCTCCCCCAAATCCTAAAGCAGTAAAGGTCCTTAGTCTCCCCAAGATGGGCTATGTGTACCATGTAATAACATATCATCAGTGCGTTTGATATGAAGGCTGGGTTTAGGTAACAGCTACATCGCTCTCTACAAGGTTAAACAGGGTATCTCGGTTCATTTACACTGCTATAACAAAATGGCATAAATTGAAGGGTTTAGAGAAACAACAGAAAAAGATTTGGGCTTATATGTTTATTTTGCTTTTAATAATTCTAATTTTACAAAATTGAGAAGGCAATATAACAATTCTATACAACACCTTAAAATGTCATTTCTGCAGAAGTGAATGCCTGCCTTGTAAATATTGTTCATTAAATACTTGAGGGGTTTTTTTGTTTGTTTGTTTATTTTTTAGTTTTTTGAGACAGGGTCTTGCTTTGTAGTTCAGGCTGATCCTGAACTCAGCCTCGAACTCAGCAATCCTCCTGTCTCTGCCTCCCAAAGGCTGGGACCACGCATGGCATTGTGGTATGTGGCTACCAGGGATCAAACCTGGGAACTTGCCCTTGCAAGGCAGGTGCCAGAACCACTGAGCTAAATCCCAGGCCCAGTTCTTGAGTTTTGATCCTTCTTATGTTTTGCAGATGTTCTTCCTTTTAGTACACAGGTTCTGAGATTCCATGAGATGGTACACCAGGCTCTTCTTTCACCAGGCCAGTCCTCCTTGGCCCTTTTATTGGGGAGACACCAGTGTTTTCCCAGAGTTGTCATTGTATCACAATGTCCTGGAACATTCTCCTAAGGTTCTCCTATTTACTCTCCCATTATCAATCCCAGTGTTGGATTGTTTTACTTTTTAAAAGATATCCTCGGCCGGGGATTTAGCTCAGTGGTTCTGGTGCCTGTCTTGCAAGCGCAAGGGCCCAGGTTCATCCCCTGGTAACCACATACCATACTGGGCATGGAGACTCACGCCCAGCAGCAGTCAGTACCACATACCACAGTGCCGGGTGTGGTGGCTCACACCTGTAATCCCAGCACTCAGAGGCAGAGTCAGGAGGATTACTGAGTTCAAGGCTGAGTTTAGGACCAGCCTGAACTACAAAGTGAGACCTTATCTCAAAAAACTAAAAAAAAAAAAAAAATACTATGGGCAACAAAAGTGAGCAATGTGTGGACAGAGCCAGATAACTGGAAGATGAGGCTGTTGTCATTGATAAATTAATGAGGAAAAACTTTAAAAACAAAATAACAAGAGAAATGGATCCAACAGCTTTTAAATGATGCAAAGAAAACTAATCAAAGATTAATTGGAATTAGTGAAAAATCAGAACGTACCACAAATGCCATAAAAAACCTATTTATAGAAATAATAGCTCAAATCTTAAGATAAAATAATCTAACAGACAGATAAACAAGGCCTAGAGAACCCCAAATAGCCACAATCAAAGAAGCTCTCACAACACAACAGTCAAAATCCTGGAAACCCAACACAAGAACAGAACCTTAACAATAGTTAGAGAAAAGCAACGAATTACACATAAAGGAAAACCCGTTAGAATTGTAGGAGACTTCTCAACAGAAACCTTAAAGGCTAGGAGTACTTAAAGTGTTTCACAGTTTCCAAACCAGACTGACATATCCTACAAAACTATCCTTTACACCTGATGGAGAAATAAGATACTTTCAAGATAAAGAGCAACTAAAGAAATTTAACACCACAAACCAGCCCTCACAAAATTCTCAAAGATACTCTAGAAAAAGACAGTGACAGGGAAAAAACAAAACCCAAGATATATCATATACAGATACAAATTCCTAAGATGAATGTGATTATAATTTATTCCTAAAATGTACTAATAAAGAAAAAAAAAAGACAATGAAACTAACAGTGACAAAAAAAAAAAAAACCTAACAGAATGAATACACTAGGTTGGGTAAGCAGGTAAATACAAGGAAAAGCTAAGAAATCAGGAACATTTGTAATAAGGCAGTGAAAAAAATCAGTCACTACCTAGCAGTAATAACTCAATGGAATGGTCTCAGTTCTCCAGTCAAAAGATACAGACTTGGGGCCAGGATTTAGCTCAACGGTTCTGGCGCCTGCCTTGCAAATGCAAGGTCCCTACTTTAATCCCCTTAACCGTATACACACCCACCAGCAATTAGTACCACATACCACAATGCGGGACATGGTGGCTCACACCTGTAATTCCAGCATTCGGGAGGCAGAGGCAGGAGGATTGCTGTGAGTTTGAGGCTGGCCTGGGCTACATAGTGAGCTCAGGGCCAGCCTGAACTACAAAGTGAGACCTTGTCTCAAAAAAAAAGAAAAAAAAAAAAAACAGTCCCAGACTAGCAGAATGGGTCAAGAAAATACTCCAATGATATCCTGTATACAAGAAAAATTTAACCAAAAAAGAAATTAATAGACTAGAATCAAAGGATGAAAAACAATATTTCAGATAGTGATAACCCAGCAAATAAGCAAGGGTAGCTATTATATTTGCAAGCAAAGTGGATTTTAAGCCAAGACTGATCAGAAGAGACAAAGAAGGCTGCTATATACTTACAAAGGGAAAAATTCAAGAGGAAGAGATAACAATTATCAAATGTATATGTACCAAATACTGGCACATCCAACTATGTAAAACAAATAATAATGGATATGAAGAAATCACATAAGCACAAATACAACTGTAATGGAGACCTTGATACCCCACTGTAACAAATAGATCAATTAGACAAAAATTTTAAAAAACTAACAAAGAAACCTCAGAGTTAAGCCAAATCTAGGAACAAAGGGACTTGGTAGACAACTACAGTGTGTCACATCCCACTACAATGGAGTACATATTCTTCTCAGAAGCACACAAGCCTTTTCCAAAAATAGACCACCCACTAGTTCATAAAGCATGCTTATATAAATGAAAAAGAATCAAAATCATATGATGCATGTCAGGTGTGGTGGCACATGCTTGTAATCCCAGCACTTGGAAGGCTGAGGTAGGAGGATTGCATGACTTTGAGGCTTGCCTGGGCTACATAGTAAGTTCAAGGCCAGCCTGAACTGCATAGTGCGACCCTGTCTCAAAAAATATTTTGAAAAATGAGAATTAAGTCATGTTATGTACTGGTACAAATTCTCAGTGTTGATTATGAGCATAATGTGTATATAAAATGTACCAATAAAACCAATTTTTAAAACATTTTGAGCTGGGCATGGTAGCTCATATCTGTAATCTTAGTACTTGGGAAGCAGCGGCAGGAGGATTGCTGTGAATTTGAGGCCATCCAGGGCTACATAGTGAGTTCAAAGCTAGCCTGAACTATAAAGCAAGACCCTGTCTCAAAAAAAAAAAAAAAAAAGAAAAAAATGTGAAACTACCCATAGACATTGCAGAAGTCAAGATTATTAATAACTACTGCAAAATTCTATATTCTAATATTTTGGAGAGCTCAGAAGAAATGGACAGATTCCTAGATGTATATGTATTATGAAATTTGAACCAAGAAGATTTAAATTATTCTGAATAACCCAATAAGAGGCAATGAATTTGGAGCAGTAATTAAAAATAAAAAACCTACCAACTAAGAAAAGCCTTGCACACAATAGATTTACAACTGAATGCTACAAGAACTTCACAGAATATTTGTGCCAATACTCCCCAACTTTAATGAAATTGAAAAAGAAGGAATATTTCCAAAGTCATTCCTAGAGCCTACCATTATCCTGATTCTGAAACAAAAGAGGAACCCAAGTTAAAAAGAATTACAGGCCAATCTCTTTAATGAAGACAAACACAAAAAAATTAAACAAGATACTGGTAAACAAAATGTAACAAATCACAAAAAAGATCATAAACTTGACCAAGTAAGCTTCATCCCAGGGATACAAGGATAGTTCAACATACACAAATCAATTAATGTAATCTATCACATAAGCAGAAGCAAGGACCAAAATCACACAATCATCTCAATAGACAGAAAAAAGCTTTTGACAAAATCCAACACCTTTTATGATCAACGCCCTAAAGAAAATAGATATGAGTATCTTATCTCAATTTGATAAAAGCCATTTGTAACAGACCTATTGCCAATATTGTATTAAAGGAGGAAATACTGAAAGTATTCCCTTTCAAACCAGAGATAAGATAAAGATGCTCACTATCAGCACTCCTATTCAATAAACTGCTTGAAATATTAGAAAGAGCAACTAGGCATGAAAAAGAAGTAAAAAGGATATGAATAGAAAAGAAGTCAAATTATTATTTGCAGATGATATAATCCTCAACATAGAAGACTGAAAAACATTGACCAACAACTCATACAATTAATAACCAAATTTGGTAGTGTAGCAGGGTATAAAGTCAACACACAAAAGTCAACAGCATTTACGTACACAAATAATGAGCACACAGAGAAAGAAATTAGGAAAATAATGCCATTTACAATAGCATCAAGAAAAATTAAATACAAATGGATTAAACTAACCAAAGCAGTAAAAGACCTCTACAAAGAAAATACATTAGTATGAAAAAAAGAGATTAAAGAGAAAATGGAAGGATGTGCTCAATTCCTGGATAGGCAGAATGAGGCACATTGTAAAAATGGCCATACTTCCAAAACTAATATACATATTTAATGCAATCCTAATAAAAATGATGATTAGGGCCAGGGATTTAGCTCAAGTAGTACTGTGTCTATCTTGGAAGCACAAGAGCCCAAGTTTGATCCCCAGTACTGGAAAAAGAAAAAAAAAAAACAATAGCACCCTTAGAAAACTAAAGAAAACAATCTTAAAATTCATACGGGATTCAAATGGTGTGGGGTCCCCTGAGGCTAAACAACGCTGGCTCCATCAAGGAAGTGCAAGGCAGCACCTAAACAGTGGGCCCCTCAGGGCCACAGTGATTAAGGGAAAACAGAGACAGAGACTGCCCCCTATAAGACTGATTTGGGGCGGTTGGGAACAAGGAAGTGGGGCTGTATATAAGGGCTGAGAGCGCTGGCAATAAAGGCTTCTCCACCATTCCGTCTCCGCGTGATGACCCCCCACCCGTGGTTCGATGCCAGATGAGTAGCCCTCAGGAACAGGACCCGACAAAATGGATAGCGAAAGCAATCTTTGGTAACAAGAGAGAAGCAGGAGAAATCACAGTCTTGAACTTGCAGTTACACTACCAACTTAGAGATTAAAAAAAAAAATACAGTACTGGTTAAAGAAAAAAACCAGATAGGTGGATCAAGGGAACAGAATAGAGGCCACACAAAGAACTCAAGGCACGTTCAGGCACCTGATCTTTAGGAAAAAGGCCAAATATATATTCCAGAGGAAAGACAGCCTCTGTAATAAATGCTGCTGGGAAAACTGACTACCCACAGGCAGAAGACTAAATCTAGACCCACTATCTCACCATGTACTAAAACTAAAGTAAAAATGAATCAAAGGCTTAAATGTTGAAATAGAAACAATCTGCTGGAAAACAAAATAGGTAAAAATCTTGAAGCCATAGGTATAGTAGATAAGGACTTTTCTAACAACTCCAATGGCACAAGAACTAGTACCGAGAATCAACAAATGGGATCATATTAAATTAAAAAGCTCTTGCATAGCAAAGCAAACAATCAAAAGAGCAAAGAGACGACTTACAGAATGGGAAAAATTTTGCCAGTTTTTTGTTTTGTTTTTTTTGTTTTGAGACAGGGTCTCACTTTGTAGTTCAGGCTGGCCCTGAGCTCAGCCTCCAACTCACATCATAGCAATCCTCCTGCCTCTGCCTCCCGAGTGCTGGGATTACAGGCATGAGCCACCACGCCCGGCACTGTGGTATGTGGTACTGGTTGCTGCTGGGCGTGAGTCTCCACGCCCAGTATTGTATGTGGTTACCGGGGAATCGAACCCAGGCCCTTGCGCTTGCAAGACAGGCACCAGAACCACTGAGCTAACTCCCCGGCCCCTGCCAGTTTTTTTTTTTTTTTTTTTTAGGTTTTTTGAGACAGGGTCTCGCTTTGTGGTTCAGGCTGGCCCTGAGCTCAGCCTCGAACTCATCATAGCAATCCTCTGCCTCTGCCTCCCGAGTGCTGGGATTACAGGCCTGAGCCACCACGCCCGGCCCCCTGCCAGTTTTTAACTGGACAGAAACTAATGTTTATAAGGTATAAAGAACTCAAAAAAATTAAATTCCCCCAAATAAAAGTCTGAATCAAAAAATGTGCAACTAAAATGAACAGATACTTCTCAGAAGAAATATAAATGGCCAACACATATATGAAAAAATGTGCATCATCTCTGTCCACTAGACAAATACAAATTGAAAGAACAGTGAGATTCCATGAAATTGTCTAAAAACATCAATTAATATCCAGAATTTATTAACTACATTAAGAAGGAACTAAATTTTAGACTGTCTATAGGAAACCGATTTTAAACATAATGTACATAGATTAAATGTAAAAGAAAAGAAAAAGACACAGCACACAAGCACTAACCAGGTTCACCCCTCCTTAGGCAACCTGGTGGTCCCCTGCTCTCGGGAGGTCACCATATTGATCCCGAACTTAGTGTGGACACCCGATCGGCATAGCGCACTGCAGCCCAGAACTCCTGGACTCAAGCGATCATCCCACTTCAGCCTCCAAAGTAGCTAAGACTACAGGCGTGCACCACCACGCCCAGCTGTTGTGACATTTGAAAGACTTCAGGAATATGGCTTGGGATAAAAAGGAATGTTAAAAAGATGAAAAGAGTGCACTTAAGAACAGAAATTCAAAAATTTTGAAGCTAAACCAATACATACAAAAGAAGAAATTTGTCACTTCTACAGTTAAACCTGAAGGTTTCAACACTCCTCTCTCAGTGTCTTGAATACTGTCAACCAAATTTACCTATCAGACATGATCAGATCTCTCTCATCATCAAAGCCACAATGAACATTCTTTACAAGTATACTTTGCCAAAACTGTGAGCCACAAAACAAACCTCAAAAGATTTTAAATAACTGAAGTCATACAAAATGTGCTCTTTGAGCACAATACAACTAAACTACGAATTAGTAACAGGATAAAATCTGAGAAATCTCCAAATATTTACAAATAAAGTAAAATAGTCCTCAATAAACAATGAGTAAAAGCAGAGGAAAATTGTTAATGAATGAAAATGAAAACATAACATACTAAAATTTGTGAGGCGCAGCTCAAGCAGAATTAGAGGAGAATTTATAGCATGAATTGCTTATAATAAAAAAATTCACATCAATGATCAACATTTGCATCTTGGAAAACTAGGAAAAAAAGAGCAAGCTAATCCAGTGCAACCAGAAGATAGTAAATAATAAAAGATAAAAACAAATGAGGATAAAACAGGAGAAAAATCAATGATTACTTCTTGTTATTTGAAAAGGGTAATAAAGACTAATAAAGATAAAAGGAAAATGGTAAGAAATACTAACAACAGGAGAAAGAGGACATCATTACAGACTCTACAGGAACCAATGTATAAGGAAACATTGGTGATTTTTATTCTCAGTTTTAAGAAATCAGTAATAGGGCCGGGGAGTTAGCTCAGTGGTTCCGGCGCCTGTCTTGCAAGCGCAAGGACCCGGGTTCGATTCCCCGGTAACCACATAACAATACTGGGTGTGGAGACTCACGCCCAGCAGCAACCAGTACCACATACCACAGTGCCGGGCGTGGTGGCTCACGCCTGTCATCCCAGCACTCAGGAGGCAGAGGCAGGAGGATTGCTGTGATGTGAGTTTGAGGCTGAGCTCAGGGCCAGCCTGAACCACAAAAGTGAGACCCTGTCTCAAAAAACCTAAAAAAAAAAAAAAAAAAAGAAATCAGTAATAGAAAGGAATTATTTTAAACTAATAACAAAGAATTTATAAGAAACATCACATTTAATGGGGAAACATTGAGGAGATTTAATGTAAGATCAGGAATAAAACCAAGGATGTCTGTACTTATCGCTTATATTTGACATTGTACAGGAACACCCAGAAAGCCTCACAAAGCGAGAAAAATACATGAAAAGTAAAAAGTTTAAAGTAAAGGAATACAATCTCTCACTACTTGTGGGTGAACTGATCCTGTTCAGACAAAAGCAAAATGATTAAACCAGGCGTGACCGTGAGGCTCTCATCCCAGCAGCCTGGGAGACTGAGGCAGGAGAATAGAAAGTGTTAGAGTTCAGCCTGGGCTAGCAAGACCCTTTACCAAAAACAACAACAACAACAACAAATTAAAAGAAAACTTTAAAAACAGTGTTTTTAAACTGCTGTGAGGTAGCTCAATGCAAAGGCCTTGGGTCCAATCCTCAGTACCACCCTCTACCCAAAACACAGTGAAAAGATATAGAAAAACTACTGAACAGAGTCAGTATACAGAAATCTTGGGTTCCTAAACAGCATGAGCACACAAAAGATAAATTTTAAAAATCTAATTTATAATACTGTACATGCTGAAAATACATTAGAATAAACTGGATGAAAGTTATCCATTCTCTCCATGGGAAAAATAATAAGACCTTACTGAAATAATTGACTGAAAACGGGGGTATTCCATATTGTCAGATTGGAAGAGTGAATATTATGAAAATGTCAGGACTCCTCAAATTGACTAATGGAAAAGGACTGAGGGTTCCCAAACATTCTCACAGTTATAACAAAGCAGTGATGCAAGACGCAGTTAGAGGAGGGTGACCTTTTTAGTACCAAAGGCCGGGATAGCTGGGTATCAGGTTGGAGAAGAAAATGAAATGAATTTCTGTTTTTCATCATGAAACTTAACTCCTAGTGATAAAAAGTAAGATGTGATGGAAGAATGTTTTCACGGCCTTAAGACAGGGAAGGAGGGCCGGGGAGTTAGCTCAGTGGTTCCCGGCCTGTCTTGTAAGCGCAAGGACCCGGGTTCAATATCCGGTAACCACATACAATACTGGGTGTGGAGACCCACACCCAGCAGCAACCAGTACCACATACCACAGTGCCGGGCGTGGTGGCTCACGCCTGTAATCCCAGCACTCAGGAGGCAGAGGCAGGAGGATTGCTGTGATGTGAGCTGGAGGCTGAGCTCAGGGCCAGCCTGAACTACAAAGCAAGACCCTATCTCAAAAAAAAAAAAAAAAAAAAGACAAGGAAGGATTTCATAAACAAGACATTTTTAAAAACTCCAGTCACTAAAGAAGATTTTAAAATTCTAGCACATTAAATTTAAATACTCTGATATTTACCTTGCAAGGCATGCAAAATAGTTTGGGTTTATGGGTAAAGAAGGGATGGATATGTGACAAATAAGTATAATAAAATGTTCACAGTGGAACCCAGATACTCTGTATTCACTGCAACATTCCTAAGATTTTTCTGTATGTTTGAAACTTTTCATATTAAAATATTGTGAAACAGAAGGTTAAATATCACATGGTTTCTCTTAGATGAGAAAACCAAAATAGAAATGAGTTAAGAAGTACAATAAAGGAGAGAGATAGTTGGAAACAGAAAGGTAGATGTTGTGGAGATGGGGAAGGAAATCAGAGTATGAGGAGAGAGGATGGTAGTAGGGGCAAGAAGGGAATCAAAAATTATTAAGACACAGCCTGTCAGGGGGCCGGGGAGTTAGCTCAGTGGTTCCGGCGCCTGTCTTGCAAGCGCAAAGACCCGGGTTCGATTCCCCGGTAACGACATAACAATACTGTGTGTGGAGACCCACACCCAGCAGCAACCAATACCACATACCACAGTGCCGGGCGTGGTGGCTCACGCCTGGAATCCCAGCACTCGGGAGGCAGAGGCAGGAGGATTGTGATGTGAGTTTGAGGCTGAGCTCAGGGCCAGCCTGAACCACAAAGCGAGACCCTGTCTCAAAAAACCTAAAAAAAAAAAAAAAGACACAAGCCTGTCAGGCCAGCACTTGGGAGGCAGAGACAGGAGCATTGCTATGAGTTCGAGACTTGTCTGGATTACGAAGTGAGCTCAGGGCCAGCCTGAACTACAAAGTGGGACCCTGTCTCAAAAAAAAATTATTAAGACATAATATTTATATGTACAAATTCCTTAAGATGAACATAATTATCAATATATCACAAACATATACCAATAAAAAAAGTAAAATGTTCTCAAAAATAAAAGAATCTTTTCCATTAACAGGCACAAGAAAGGGAATAAAAGTCAGGTGCAAATCAGATGATAATTATATCACATGAAATTATCATAAAATTAAAGTCTAGAAGCCAGGCCTGGTGGTACATGCCTATAATCCCAGCATTCTGCAAAGATAAGGCAAGAGGATCACAAGTACAAGTCCTACCTTGGCAACTTAGTCTGCAGAGCTCAGTGGTAGAATACCCTTGAGCATTCCCCAGTACCAAAAAAATGTAAAGTACAGAGAAAAATCAAATAAATATATACAAATGTGTACAAATAACCATGTACAAAAAAAGGGAAGAAATGGAAAAGAGACAGTAAAAAGGCATATCAGGGCCGGGGATATAGTTCAGTGGTTCCAGTGCCTGTCTTGCAAGCACAAGGACCTGGGTTCGATCCCCGGTAACCACATAACAATAGTGGGCGTGGAGACTCACCCCAGCAGCAATCAGTACCACATACCACAGTGCCGGGCGTGGTGGCTCACACCTGTAATCCCAGCACTTGGGAGGCAGAGGCAGGAGGATTGCTGAGATGTGAGTTGGAGGCTGAGCTCACGGCCAGCCTGAACTACAGAGCGAGACCCTGTCTCAAAAAAAAAGGCATTTCACTGAAAACTCCAAAGGCCAACACAATGAAAAAATGCTCAATCTCATTAATAATCAAGGAATTGTACATTAAAAGCCAGAAGGCACATTTCATAACCATCAAATGGAAAAAAGCTTATTGTTTGATAACAGATGTTGATGAGAATATAGACCAGCTGCAACAGTGAAACAATTTACAGTTGAAAGGCAAATTAGACAAGCACTTGGAAGAAAAGCTGGCACAACCTGATAATGTTCAGCCCAGATTCTGAGTCGACAGTTCCACTCCCAGGCATAGACGCAGCTTCCCAGCCATTTAATTCTATTCTGTGGCCCACCTGCAAAATAACACTGTATGGCTCACAGGAGTGAAATGAGCGGGCTGCTCAGGGCCAGATTCAAGAAAACCAGGGGATGCCAGAGGGCAACAAATCTAGTAGGGGCTATGTCACTGCTCTGAGGCTCAGGGCTTCACAAGTTGGAATGCCCTATGCTGGAGCAATGTTGCTAGCGACACTGTGTACTATGGCTAAACTGGAAGGAATCCAAACATCTATCAACAGTAGAATGGACAAATACATGAGATGAATCTGTCCCTATTATATGCAGATCTAGATTCCATCATTGCTAACTTGCCTATTGGCTAAATTTTATTTGTAACTCGATATCAGTACAGGTGCATTTTCAAGGATATTAAGGGACATGTGGAGACTGGGAAGAAAATGACAGCCACTCAAAGACCAGATGTATTCCCAGCTGAGCTCAAAAAGGTGAAAGCTCTTTCTCTCTAAGCTATAAGCAAGTATTCTTTTCTCAGTCTATTCTGTGCCACATATTTTGCATTTTTGTGTTTTGTGCTGGTAGTTTTGTAATAAACATGGCCACAAGCAAAGTACTGATGAGCTGTCTAATTGCCCTGTTCACATAATGGCTCTCCTGTGTCCTATAGAGAAAACAGATTTGTCAGAGAAGCTCTGTTCAAACATCAGTTGGAGTGCTGTGATTCGTAAGACCTACACAAATGAATCAGTGGTATACAATAAACAAGGTATCTTTAAGCAAACCGGCTCGTGAAACAAGGTTATGTGTCGCTGTATTACCACATGTGCTGGGGTCCCCGGTCAGGTTCCCAGGTTCTTGTGCATGAAGAACAAAGGATTAGATCTGGCATGTGATAGAAAGGAAAAAGCAGAAAAGTCAACGAAGTTTAATTACGTGATACTCTACTCAGAGTGAAGCAGTCTCTGGGCAGTGGAAAGGAAACCAGCCAGAGCAAATGTGATGGGGTTGAAGAATTTAAAGTGTTGGGCCGGGGAGTTAGCTCAGTGGTTCCGGCGCCTGTCTTGCAAGCGCAAGGGCCCGGGTTCGATTCCCCGGTAACCACATAACAATACTGGGTGTGGAGACCCACACCCAGCAGCAACCAGTACCACATACCACGGTGCCGGGCGTGGTGGCTCACGCCTGTCATCCCAGCACTCGGGAGGCAGAGGCAGGAGGATT
>PVIR01019748.1:0-31534 GCA_004026965.1 Petromus typicus
TAAGACACCATTTTTAATGTACTGTTTATAAAAAATATTCATGAGAGATTTGATTTATTCAGTATACTTTTCATGACATGTTAGTCACAATCATAAGTATCATCAGCTTTATAAGCAACAGGCAATTTATAAATAATTTTTGTAGCCTGGTTATGTGTTTATGTAGTGAATCCACTCTTAAGTAATCAGTTCTAAGTTTAAATGTAGTGAAAATGTCCCTTAAAATCTAAACAACCCTTTACATCAAGTATGTGATTTTTTTAATACAACCAAGTACAATACGGTTTGAGAATTACCAAAATAGAATACAAGAGAAAGCAAAAGGAAAAGTATGCAGTAATCTGGGAAGTAGAGTTCCTGCTCATTTGTAGTGATTAGTCCCAGTATTTTAAAACTTAGCAATTATAGAGAAAAATTAAAACTGTTGATGGTTAAATGAGATAGTGGGAGAAGCATCTTAACAATGGATTAGGATTTTTGTAGAAGGTTGAGGTGGGGCTCGGAAACATGAAAAGAAACTTAGAAAATACATAGATGGACATTCTATTTGATTAATCTGGTACATTCAGTATGAAAATCAAACACTAAAGTTTAGATTTCACAATTAATGTACTTACTGAAAATACAAATTTTCTTAATGAAAAAAAAATAGGGCGTTACTTTGAAAGCTACTCTTTTTCTCAAGTGAAAATTTTATTCCTTGAAAAATTAGTTGTAGTATCAGCATAATGCTAGATTTCAACAAGCTGGAGTGTAGAGTTTAATCACCACAGTAATACTAATGTTTGTCACCTACAACAGAATATCACCTTCTTCTGAAATTCAATGCTTACCTTTAAAATATTTCACAGTTTTAACTCTTAACTCTAAAGTAGCATCTTCATCACATACAAAAATAGTCCTGGGATGCTGCTGGAAAGCTGAAACAGTCCACATGTGATTGACTCCTTCTTCTATTGCTTTGTACAAGGCAAATGCCTTGTGTGCACCCGTTATGAGGATCATCACCTGGAAAATCATGCACAGTCACTGTTAATAGTGAAAACCTGTTCCAAATGAGTAGATGCTGAGTTATGAAGTATAAGTCAACACTTCAAACTATAATTACTGACAGTAAATAATGTGTAAAAGAGACTGAAAAGGATGAAGAAAAGAGCTGTCTTGCAAAACTAGAATTACCAATCTTGAAAGGATTTACATCATCTCAATGTAACAAATCACTGTGGTGCAGATTAGCAATAAATACTGTTCTTACAAGGAAAAAGACTAAACAGATAGGCAAAGTGTTAACTAGATTAGTCAAGATTATTCATTGACTAGTTGTTTCACAAAAAGTAGATCTAGGAATCAACTTAAACACAAGACTTGTCTCTAAAGCATATGTGACTGAGATTACTCTTACAGACTACGAACCCCACACTCTTGTCCTAAATCTCTTACCTGGCTATGAAATAACTCAAAGAACACAGGCAAGGGTGAAGCTTATGTCAGGCAAGTCTTTCTTGTAGCAGTAAAACTACCACAGTTTACAACTGGGACTACACACATCAATGTATGTATGTTTCAAATGTCAGAAGATATTTCTTCTCACTAAAGTTGTAAATGAATGTTAAAGTGGTAGCAGTCAGCAGTATTTTAACAACATAGAAATTCTGTATATGTATGTAAATATGCATACAACTAGGTTTTTTTAAAACAGGAAGGAATGATTAATAAAAGTATTATTTATTTTTTATAATAATTCACTACTTGATTTTCACTGTGAAGGTACATATTTATTAAGTCAAAGTGCATGAGTCTATTAAGATATGTATGAACTCCCACAAGTGTTTTTATTGATACATTTTAAGTGTAGGGACACAAGCTCCTTAAACAATTTTATATGCTGCCACCTATAATTAAAAATATTGACCCTTTGAAACAAAAATTATATTTACTAGAAGGAAAACAAAGTGTAAATGAATTTGTAAAATAATTTTCCTTTCTGGCCATTATTAGCCAATGTTTTCTGTCTTAAGATTCACATGTGAGGAGGAACTAAAAACAAAAGCCAAAAATATACAGGCTTTGCTCTCCATTCCAATGTCCTAAAATTCACAGTATTTGTGACCCAGGAATCAGAGCCTCTGAAGTGATCATTATGCAGACACTGTGGCAAATTCCTTAGACCAGCACTTGAAGAACCTTTATAAAGCAACTTTAGTAGTGGGCAGTAAATGACAATATCATTGATTGCCACACAAAGATATTTTTCTCCAACGTTTATATTTCAGAAAATTTTTCAGTATGATGTTTCAAGGAAGAGTACAGAATTCAAAACTTTATTTGAATTATGCCACAGCTTCATAAGAATACTGAGATAAAAATTGCTATTTTACAGATAAGGAAGAATAGATAATCATAAATTGCCCAAACAGGGCCAAGAAATAAACAGGTGGTTTGATTCTAGGGTCAATATCCTTTAACAATTAATTACATTATACTGCCTCTTCAAAGACAAAAACTATTACAAGGTCTAACAATTAGCAAATATAAGGAAGGAGTCTTTCATTGTTGATGCATATACTATAGAAAGGTAGCATAGGTGGCAACAAATCTCAATATCAAGTACACAGGGAAAAGTGCAAAGACAGACTACTGATAAAAAATAAACACTAATCCTGTAATATTACAAAGGGAATGGAAGAAGTGGAGAATGGGAGAAAGTTAAATGTCAGATGAAAAACTAGTAATTTGTGTTTATGGGTAGGTCAGAAAAAGCAGAGATTAAAAAATAGCTCTAAAAATAACTTGATTTGTAATGCATTCTATCATAACTACTCCACTATTCTCAATCAGAACTTATTACCATGAAAAAAAAAAAAAACTTATCAGAAAAATTTGAGATGCTTTCTCAAAAGACAGAATTTCCAAATCCAAGGAATCAGTTTTTGGGTAGAGACACCAGTGATTTTTATGAACACTGGTGTTTGGAAGCCAGTGCATTATACAGCTTTAAGATGGCAAGGGTGCCAGAAAGACATATGCAAATTAATGTACTCAACCTATAAAATCTATATATGCAAAATAAAGCATAGTAATGATAGTAAAACTTCATGGGAAAGCTGTAGGGTAGCTCCTCCAGGAAATCAAGTCTGCAGGACAAACAGAAAATCTCCAGGTAATGGGGTACCTTCAGCCAGTTACAAGTAATCAAGTGCTAGGGGCCAGTGATAGTATACTCATGTAATCCAGGACTCAGGAGGTGCAGGCAGTTCAAGTTCAAAGCCATCTTGGTCTTCATAGTGAGTTCAAGGATAGCCTGAACTACAAAGTGAGACTCTGTCTCAAAGGAATGAATGCATAAATACATAAGTGGATGTAGCTCAATGTAAAGGCCCTGGGTTCAATTCTCAGTAATGAAAAAAAAACTAGAAGACTGGTAAAGATGGAACATAGGGAACCAAAAGAAGATAGTTGGAAACTGACTGAAGTCAGAGGCTTTTTTGTTTTTTTTTGCCAAACAGTGGTGGGACTTGATTTTGTAACGGTGCAAAAGGAGAGAGCATACACACAAAGGTACAGAGATAATAGTGAAAAGACGTTTTTGAAAAAAACGCTAATATAGTGACACATAATATAGTGACTGACACAAGTAAAGACCAGATAAAGTTGTGAATTAGGATGAATTTCCAAGTCCTCAAAAATTAACAGATTAAATTATACTGGTTGTGTAAGAGGCTGGATATTGAATTATACTGGTTGTATAAGAAGCTGATAGTTATATCTCTACATAGCTGGGATTTAGTGAATGTTTAAATGTAGAAAAGAAGGTGAACACAGCATAAATGTTTCAAGCAAAGAATATTTTTTTTTTTTTAGAGAATGCTGCTTTTCACTAGGAAGAAATGTTTAGAAGAAAGAATTTGGGTAGAACGACAAATTTAAATTTTGAATTGTGTAATATACGGAGTCTAAGATAGCAAGAGTCCTCTCTTGGAGAGGACAGCTTCTGTGCAGCTTCAGAAAGAAGATTGGCTAAAAATACACATCAACATGTTCTCACTATATTGAGTGTTATCTATTTTGGAATAGTGAAGAAACTATGGCCAAGAATGTTTGATGCTATGACTCTTATGGACAGATACAGTAGTTTTTTAAAATGATCAAGGAAAAGATTGCCAAAGTACAGTATGCAGAACAAACACACAGTGCTACAGAAAAATTTGTGAAATTCCAGGAAAAAAAAAACTGAAGCAGATGCTGGAAAAAGAGCTGGAAAAGTTGACAGAAGAAATGGTCAGAACAGAAGGATGATGCTGTTTTATGACAGAACAGTTCACAGTAATAGATGAGGAAAAGTCCTGTAGGTCACACTGGTCACAGTCACCTCTGTGACTTTTTTTTTTTTTAATTATCTTTATTGGTACATTAAATATACACATCATGATTGCACTCCATAATGGGGATTTGTACCAGTATAAGACACAACTTAATTCTCATTCTTTCCCATAGCCCCACACACCCTACCACCCCCCCATATATATAAAATTTGTTTCCTTACTTTTTGTGACTTTTTTTTTTAAGGTTTTTTTTAAGACAGGGTCTCACTTTGTAGTTCAGGCTGGCCCTGAGCTCAGCCTCCAACTCACATCACAGCAATCCTGTCTCTGCCTCCCGAGTGCTGGGATTACAGGCATGAGCCACCACACCCGGCACTGTGGTATGTGGTGCTGGTTGCTGCCGGAGTGAGTCTCCACACCCAGTATTGTTATGTGGTTACCGGGGATCGAACCTGGGTCCTTGCACTTGCAGGACAGGCGCCGGAACCACTGAGCTATATCCCTGGCCCACCTCTGACTTTCAATAAAGAAGTAAAAAATACACTGCAAGATTTACTGCTGTTTCAATATGTCATCATAAGAATACCCAAACAATTAAAATTATGTTATTCGAAAGATGTAGTAACTAAAAAAAGTTTGTGACTTTGAAAAATCACTTTCAAAATATATGGCATTATCTTCAACTATAATAAAGACTGATTTTACCTTTTCAAGGTAGACTGGCTTCTGCAGAAACAGCCAAAAGTTAACAAAAACCAGTTCTAGTGGTTCAGGTAGATAAAACTGACTTTTATTTGCATGTTCACACCTACATATAATTACTTGTGTATCATATTTCCTATTTCTCTAAACCTGTCCACAAGGGCCCAACTTCGATTCTCAGTACTGCAAACAAACAAACAAACAAACAAACCTATGTAGTCAAAACCTGTCCCATCTTGCTAACTGAAAATTGGTATTTGGATTCCACATAAACAGTGGAATCATGAACAAACTCTAATTTGTGTTATTCTCAAGGAATAGAATCAAAGTCGAATTAAATACTTAAAACTCATGCAAGGTTTATGGTTCACTGCTCATATAAATTTAAATACACCAAATATGGAAGAGCTCCAGCCCTCAACAGGATCCTCTTCAGTGAGAATCTGACTGGCTATCCACCTCCTTTGTATGGCTAAGAAGCACTTATTACCTACATCCTCAGGGCTCCAACACCAGGAAGTGTTCTAGACTGAATCTCTGTTACAAGAAGAAGTGTGCTAAACTAAATACTCTGTCACAAGAGTATTTCAATTAAATATAAGCAAACTATATGGTTAGTAAGATTTTAAGACCTCAATTGTGAAGTAGGAATACACAAGTGAAACTATATCAAAAGAGATGATATATGCTTAATTCTTAAGTTTACAGCTTCAGATACTTAATCTGATTCCTGTACACAACGATACTAACAAGATTCTGTGACTGATAACTTAAAAGACATAATTTTTATTGCAAATTAGAATGTAATAAAATAGCACTTGCTGTGTATCACAATCACTTTAAAATAATTAAATATCACAGAAAACAGTAACATTCCTTACTTCTCTAGCATCCATCACTGTCCCAACACCAACAGTCAGGGCCATAGTTGGCACTTTTGATAAATCTCCATCAAAGTATTTAGCATTTGCCAAAATGGTGTCCATTGCTAGAGTCTTTAATCTTGTCCTTGATACTAAACTGGATCCTGGCTCATTAAAAGCAATATGACCATCTGGACCTATTCCTTTGAAAAGAAACATACACATATATAAGCATAAAGTAAATTAAGTTCCTCACATATAGAAAATTGGTATTCTCAAAGTTCTACATAATTTCAAGTGCAAGGAAATAATCATAAAGACACTTACCTGGTTTTATTTTACAGCTGAATTCTTAACACTTAATTAAGAATTTTAAAATATTTGTTTCTATATTTTACTCAACAAAATACTTGCATGTTTCTACATACACATCACTGAGTTGGCCTGATTTTAGTAACAGCAGTAAAATTCAGTTAACCTTACAATTCATAAATCTCTTTCACACAGATTACTACAACAGATATATTTAAACGTCTTGTGAGATGGGAAGACAAGGCAAGTCCCTTTTCCTCCTCTCTTCTATCTTTTTGTTAATACAAAAGGAAAGTCTGATGCTCAAAGAAAACAAGTGATCCATTCAAGTTAATGATTCAGTAAATACTAAAGAGGATTCAAATCTGAACATGCTGATTAGTAATGCAGTGATCTTTATACTCTAATTTGGTTAGTTCTAGTCCAGAAAGGGGCAATTAACTAGGTGGTCCTTTCTGTGGTACAGTCTGCTCACTTATAAAAATACTCATTAAACAGTTTCTCAAACATTTTTGCTTGTAACCTATTCTAAGAAATACTATCGTACACTACAGTCTAGTATACATATACACATTTCGTACAAACATTTAAAATACAATTAAAATGAAAATCATATGAAACCATACTTAGTTTTACAAGGAGCCACACAAGCTATTTTCTATTATATTCCACTTTATAAATGAAAGAAACAAAAAGGAAATGCTAGTTGTGACTGCTACACTGACTTTGTGACAACCAGTTTGAAAAATACTGCTTTAAGGAGAACTACAGATAATTCTAACATTCTAAGACTGTCTCTAAAATATAGGGAAAGAACATAGAAAGCATTCCTTATTTGAAGAAAATGGAAGGCTGTGGTTTTTACAAGATAAAGAATCTCCAAATGTTTTGTTTACTCATATCCTAGTTAAATATATGGCAACTCCAATTTGAAACTAAGAGTACTTGAAGTCATTAAAATATCTTTATATGGTACATATTCATTTTATGAAGTTAGGCGTATTTTACTGATATTTACCACAACTCTAATATAATAAATCCATGTACCATAGCAACATAAAACCCAACAGTTACCTATTTTTGAAGAGTGAAGGAAAAAATGAGTATCAAGCAAATACAGAGTACCAAAGCACAACAATCTCAGTATGCTTAACTGGTGAAATAAATTCTTAGTGTGGGCACCTAATACCCAAGAATAATTTCCACTATTAAGTACATGTCTGCTTCTAAATCTAAGTTTTTATTATATATTCCTTTCTATCTAGACGTGTAAAAGTATTTTTTGTCCCTTTAAGTATAAGTATACACACTCATATATGTCTTTAACACAAGATGAAACTAGGAAAATATGAGCTCTAGAAAAATATAAAGTGTACTAAGACCAACACGAGTGTTGTTTCCGATGATTTGGGTTACACAGATGAAATTATGAGCAAATGTCAAAAATAGAGACAGTCAACACATTGATTATTGGTCATGAGTAATTCAAAATTTGAGATTGCTTATGTATGTTTTTAATTGGCTAATTCTTGTTCAGACTTTAAGTCTAGATTAATATTTCAATATCTATGAGGCTTTGCAAGAAACTCATTGATATATGTCTTTTTTGGGTTCTTTCAGTTCTGTGGGTAGAATATAAATTTCATGAATAAGATCTATGTTCATGTATCTTTATCATTTAGAACAACACATTACAAATAGCAGGCATTCAAATAATGGCTGAATAAATGAATAGTTATTGGCTATTCTATGGCTAGCCCTGCAATTTCTTTTATCTCTTTTACTCCTCACTAAAGGGCACAAATGACCATGATCTCTTATGTCACTGTCAGGCAGAATAACTGTGGTCTAGAGAAAAAGCACTTGTCCCACATGAACCAAACCAAACCCTTCTCCAGATCTGAAACTGGACATGAGATACAGAAAATATAATAGAGGACTTCTACAAATGAGGTACTGGAGGGCAGCACTACAGGGAGAAGGATGATGAGCCCCTATTTCTAAGAGCTGAGGTTTCTTCCTTGTTTTGCAAAGACCGGGCTGTTTCAACTCTTTCTTTAGTTTTGTGAGTTATCCAAATCATTGCAATCAACTTGCTTTCAGTCCCATTAGTCACTTTTTGTTATCAGCAAACTACATAATTCAAAAATGTAGTAAAACAAAACAAACAAAAAACAAAACCAAAAGTCAACATTTTCTGCACTGTCTTCTTAAAAAAAAAAAAGGAGGGGATTCCTGAGTTTAATTCCTACTACCGAGAAAAACAAACCAAAATGTAAGCTAGTAGAATTGTTTGTGCATTTTTTTGGTGGGGCAAGATCAGAAATTCATGACACACTTAATTCTTTTTCTTAACACTTTTGCTACTGGAGGAAGAATGAGAACTTTTGAGAATATATACACCTTTTCCTTTTCCATCAAGGGAAGGGACTACCTGCTCTAATTCCTTTGGTTGAACAAATCAACACTCGAGCTCATTCTGACTTCAAGCCCAACCTACAATCTCTATTCCAACTTTACCTTCAATAAAGCTGATATTTTGATCCCATTTGGCAGTTCTTAGTGTTTTTAATAACCAAACCCTGGAACAAAAGAAGGGTAAGTGGTAAGACCCAGATACCAAGTCTTGTTTTGAAAAATCCAGCGATAACAAACCTAAATCAACAAAGAATCAGATCAGATTTTCTCATATACATATGCATCTCCAATAAACAGGTTACTCCAAACAGGAAAAGAAAACATACATGAATTATTTTCTTTTCATGCACAGAGTAAGCAAGTCCTTAGATGGTACATTAGATTTCAAACTCTGGATCAGATTCAATGAAGATGTTAATGGAGGACACAAAGACACTACTATAAATGTTTTTTTCTTGGCGGGGGGAAAACAAACAGGATATTTAAGACAAATTTGGTGTTAAAAAACAAAGTCCACTCTTTTAGTAGTAAGTGATAAACATAAATAATTACAATTTATGTTCCATCTACTTTTAGGGAAGAATTGAGGTAGTTTACAGAAAGGAAACAGAACAAAACCAATTACCTAAAAAGAAATGAGAAATGACTTACAGCTGTGGGAAAGATGAGTGTTCTACCAGAAATCAGGGTTAGAGAGTTGCAGCAAAAAACTACGCTAAATTGTGAATACTTTCTGGAAAGTAGGCAAAAAACCAAAATACAGTTAGTCCTTACTAGGTACTTTCCCCAAATAATTTCTGTTTCCAGGCAATAATTCTGCTAAGGATTTGCCACACAGATCCATAAGTAAAGCAGATGAAGACATTTTTCAAACACCCATTTAAGACAACATCTCCATCTAATATTCTGTTTTGGTATACCAAAAAATCAGTGACAACATTTCTCAATAAAACTCAGTGTGAGCATATTATATTCCAGCAATTCTATTTGATTTTGACAGGTTAGAAAATGTAAAGGATCGTTAGCCTCCTCCTTAAATATTCCCAGCTGGGAGTAGTGATACATGCCTATACTTCAGTTCTCTCGTAGGCTGAGGCTAAGGATCCCAAATTTGCACTCATCCTGAGCAAATTAATGAGGCTGTGCCTCAAATATAAATAAAAAATAAAGACAGGTTGGGGCTACTGTCAAGTAACAGATTACTTATGAGTTCAATCTCTAGGAACAAAATGAAAATTAAAAAGCAAGCCAAAAACCCCAAACAAACATCTAATATTTCACCCTCAAATCTGCCAGAGAGAAATAGTAATTGTCTTAAAAGTAAGCATGATGTGCCAAACTGGAATGTGCAAATGCTCTCTCAGATTACAAATATCAACAAATTGTATTCAAGACACAGATAAGTTTTTATTGTGAAACACAAATAGATTAACTTGGCATTCTTGCTTAGATAAAAAAGCTCTTTTACCTATGAAAGAAAAGAAGTGGTACTAGTTCTCCTGAACAGGAAAAAAAATTTCTGTAAAAATGTAATTTCAACTAGGTATCCTTATAAGTGTTTCAGTAAAAACCTCAGGGAATTCAATAAACAAAGGACAGTTGTGCTCTACAGTTGAGGAAAGATAGTATTTGATGTATAAACTATATACTATGAATTCCTTTTAGACATTTTAAACATGTTATAGTGTGTTTAATTCTCAAAAACTCTGAAATGTCTAATATTGTTTTGCAAATAATTTCATTGTAATTATCAGTAATCTTATCAATTTATGAGACCAAATTTATGTCTTGCTATAAAACCCAAATCTGTCCAAGAGCAAACAGCCATCTCAATTATACTCAACTACTTCAACCATAAATTAATATAGCTCTAATTCATGAAATGTTGAATTTTCTAATTAATTAGAAGATATATACAGATAATGTTAATTTAGAATACAGTTAGTATTTTTATTTGAATACTAAAGAACCTAGCAAAAAACAATTTTGTCTTTGGTTTAATTAATATACTATTTTTATGGCAATCTATGAGCTGTCTCAGATACCTCATACTGATTAACAGAAAATATTATAAACTCTCTACTATGTTCAGTATATTATGCACATGTATACACACATAAAAATATATAAATACAAGAGAAATTTAGTCAAATATTCACTTAAATTTATTAAGACAATTCATAATTTAAGTATACGATCTAAAAGATGAAGGTAAATAAAAAGCTGCATTATATTTAACAATTTTTCTCAGGACTAGAAAGTAATTTAAATGATGGGGTAAAATCCACCCATGTCTTACAAACTTTTATATTCATTCAAAATTCATAGTAGGCTGTGATGGTAGGCTAAAATTTATGAAAATGATAAAGCTATAATTCAGGAAGATAAACAAACAGGTTACTTTACAGATGTGATAAATAGGCAGCCTTAAAGAGGTAATCAAAAGAGCTTAAAAGGAATTTAGATCTACTTCTTAAGGCATAATTTAAATAATTCTGTTTACTATTAGAATTTTAAGATTTTCTTGGATGAAAAGTCAAATAGAAATCAGTCTATTTCTATTTTTATGAATGGGTATTTCAGTCACAGATGTTCTTTAGATTCTGCAATGTTAAGTCTTTTTAAAATCAAGCCATTACAAAAATCTTCTTACCTCCAACAAAAAGATCTATTCCTCCAGCTTCTTGTATTTTCCTTTCAAACGCATCACATTCTGCTTGTAAATCTGCAGCATTCCCATCAAGGATATGAGCATTATTAGGATCTATGTCAATATGCTTAAAAAAGTTATTCCACATGTAAGAGTGGTAGCTTTCAGGATGATTTCTTGGGAGTCCTAAATATGAAGTTAATAAAAACAAATTTTATTATTTAAAAAAAGCTAACTTTTTTATGCCATATCCAATTTAAAAAGTATTTTATATGTAAAAAAATTTATATAGATATATGGTTTATATACGATATGCATTATCATATACCCAACACTACATTGATTTATATGTATTTTTCCCAATGTGATATAGCTCATTTATGGGCTGGGATGGAAACACTGGAAATCTAGTTTGTGTTTACTTAACTGCTACATATTTCTCCAATACATAAAATTATAAATCAGTAAAACTGATTTTTGTATTAAATAACTATTCAAGTGAAGCACTGGCTATATTCCTCTTCTAGTTTTCCTATATGCATGCAAAGTACAATGCACCGTAACAATTCATTGGCTATCACTTGTGCAACTATTAAAAATGTACTCTCATATTTTTATTTTAATGTTAAGGAATTCTATATATGAGATATTTCCACCTAATGAAGTTAACACTCAATACATTATAAAAGCTTAATTAGTACTAACATGAATAGGTTTTACTTTGGATAAAAATCTTTATGTTACTCTCTCTATGTATGTATGTATATATATACACACACATATACATATATACACACACACATATATACACATATATACATATATATGTATATATAAGTCTTCATATATTTAAAAGAAAGGTCTCCACTCTTCATACTTTTCATACATACATATATATGTATATATATGTGTGTATATATGTATATATATATTTAAACTTAATGATAATGGGGAACAAACGTGGGCTCTTCACCCTGAGCTATGTCCCCAGGCCATTTTGAAAGAACAGGGTCTAGCTAAATTCAAACCTGCCCTCATCCTCCTGCCTCAGCCTCCCAGAGTGTCAGACTACACACAGAACAGGCACCACACCCAACTTACATCACTGTTTTTAACAATGGCTCAAAACACTGAGAGAGACAGACAAGACAGAGAGACATAAAGAGATGAGAAATGTGAACAGATTAGTTCAGCTGTATGACTTATAAATGGTACAGCCAAGCATGAATGTAGATTTATGATCTTTGGGACTATATACTTTCTTGATATAGTACTGTAACAACAAAAATACAGATTTTTATATAAATCTTCAATTTCTTTACAAAGTACAATAAATCCTAAGTAAAACTTATCTATATATTAAACACAAAAGTTTAAACAACTTTAAAATATATTCATTTTATTCAAAATATAAAGCATATTCCAATAACATATCTAATATATTAAAAATATCTTACCTACATATTCATCCATGTTAAAAGTCTTCACATATTTAAAAGAAAGGTCTCCACTCTTGTGATACTCTATTAGTTTTTTATAACATCCTAATGGTGTACTCCCTAAAACAGATAAAGATTTAATTTTCTAACATAACTTGAAAAATGTATTTTAAAAGCATATATACAATTTTTATTTCTTACTTAATCTATATTTATAATTTATTAAGCAAGCAATCATTAATTTAAATGCATATTTATTAACAAATACAATTTGAGTTAGTCTATTTTTAAGTTATTTAAAACTTTTAGTGAACCAGAATTTGTTGAGCAGGCTAAAAATCTGTCAAAAAAATTAGACTTTGAGAAGTTATCTTTGAGCTGTTAGGTATTTGGAAATACTACTTCAAATGCTAAGAATAAAATCTAGAGGTCACATTTGAATTAAAAGATACATCTTACTTTCTGGGGAAAAAAAAGAAAAATCTTAAATTCTACCACAAATTATATATAAATAGCCTAAACACTGATCATTTAACAAAATATAAAGAGAATTTTAATATTGGCTATTTTCAAAATTGATTCTAAAATTGATAAGGATTGTGTGAGGAATTCGCAGTTTAGCTTTTTAAAAAACTGATGCTGCTTCTACTCTTCATTTCATATTATCTTCAGTATGTATCAGCTGAAATACAGAGTTTAGAATAAGCATTGTCTAAAATAAGGAAAACTACTAAAGTAGATCTTGGCATTAAATACTTCATCTTGATTTCATTCTCCTATAAAGTAATTCTTTTACATGTTTTAAAAAATATTTTATGTTTGCAAAAAGATCTGTTTGACAACACTGATATTCCATATCACTCCTTAAAGAATGGCTGCTATATGAAATAAATGAAAAGCAAATGTTGGCGGGGATGTGAACCCTTAGAAAGAACCCTTAGTAGAAAGAACACTTCTCCACAATTGGTGGGAATGTAGACTGATGCAACCACTACGAAGATCAGTGTGGACAGTCCTTTCAAAACTAGGACTCAAGGTCTCATTCGACCTGGCTATTCCCCTGCAGGTACATTCAGGAAAGAATTAAAAGAATCATACCACCATGACATACGTGTGCCTATGATTATAATAGTTCAGTCTGTGATAGTTAAATCTTGGAAACAGTCCAAATGCCCATGGACACGATACTGGATAAAGACAGTCTTTTTTAAAATAAAATGGATTATTACTCAGCCATAAAGAATGATTAATTTGAGTGATTTATACTCAAATGGATGCATCTCAAGGACATACTCTTAAGTGAAATAAACGTGTCACAGATGTGTAAGTACCGTATCTTTTCTCAGTATGAAAAACTGAAGGAGTAAATGAATGTCAAAACGTAAGACAAGTAATGTAAAATAGGAAGAAAATGTGCAAAAGGAAAAGGGAAAGGGTAGATGGGCAAAGTAAAAAAGGAAAAACATCTGAGAGTAAAAAAAGGAAACAAAGTTTATGTAAGGGTTGTAGGGAGGGCAGGGGAAGGGGAAAGATGAGAATCAAGATGTGTCATGTACGGGTACAAATTCTCAATGTTCAATGTGATCATACTGTATGAATAAAAATCATAAAATCAATTTTAAAAAAAGATTTGTTTGAAAGTGTCTTGTGACATGACCAACAAATAAACGTGTTTTATGAAACTGTTAAAACTGCCTTCTCCTTTGTTTTCTAACTTGCTATACTATCCATTATGACTCCAAAGTGAGAGGCCAAACGGACTGCACTCTTAAGATGTGACCTGGCCCTCCCAATCCAGTTAGTTCAACCATCATCACAAAACCAAACAAACACCTTCACACAACTATCTACTCAAACAAATGTCCCATAGAAGTTCACAGAACTAAACAGTCTCTGGACAAAAACAGAAACTCCAGAGCAGTAAAAAAGACTGCATCTCAACTACAGATAGGGTTTTTGTGAGACAATGTGATCGAGATGGCTCCAACCTCATCAAGGGATTAAAACAAATGATGGCTACATGGCTTCATTTGGAGGTAGTGGGAACTGGAGGTGGAGGGACCCAGCTGGAGAAAGTAAGTCATTGGAGGTTTCCCCTTTAAAGGTCTATTTTTTCCTTAGCCTTTTCTCCTTTCCCGGCTACATTAAGTGATGAGTTATGCTTCACCTCATGGCCACTGCCATGATGTCCAGCCTAACCAACAAAGTCAGTATACAGTGAAAATTAATGCCCCTAAAAAATAAAGGATAACTAGAAAATTTTAAAAAATATACAATAAAAATACTATAGCCATCATTTAAGTTAATGTATTTCCTATTGCTCTTTGTAGGTAAAACAGAATTTTAACACAGGATATAGTAACAAAATGTAGAGACTAGAATTTGTGTACATACACACAACACACACATATGCATATATGGCTTTATATAGATATGTTCAATCAGTGATACAGCCAAGTCATGGGCAGGAAAAGTATTTTACTCTGATCAGCCTTCAATTCTACGAACTAAGTGTCTAAAACAAACAAACAAAAAAATAGTTTATTACCTGTTGGTAAGCCCAGTGTAAAATATCTGTTCTGTCCAGGTTTGAACTGAATGATGCGATTACAGATGTATTTGGCTGCCCATTCACTAGCCAAGTCATAGTTGTCAAGAATTACAAGCCTCATTATGGTGATGCACAGCTTTCCAGCACAGTAAGTTCAAATCTGAGAAAATTCCATTGTATAGCACTTTAAGTAATTTACAAACACTCAAGCATAAGTGCAACAAAATTGATGATTTTGAAAAAGGTATTACGTAAGAACACGTACATTTAGAAATACAATGAGTACTTTTGAAACAGTAATAATAACTTTCTTTTGAGCAGACTTTGACTTCAAGGCAGTGGGCTAGCTCATTTACATACATATATTAAACCTTACTTTAACCTTGCTAATATTCCATCTTCTGAAATAATTTTAGATAGAAAAGACTCATTTGACTAAGGTCTCACACAGCAGATGACTAAGCTAGAACTCAAGTGAAGGCAATCTTAGTATAAAGACACTGCTCTGCATCTTATAGAGGTATAACAAACCTTCTTACTGAAGCAACACAAAAGAGCCCTAAAGAGAGATCAGAATTTGGCTGCTCACAAGTTAATGGGAATAATGATTACTGGGCAACTTTTGGTTATTTACTAAAATCCAGAACGCTCCCTGTAAGCAATGTAATAACCAAATCTTCCACTATTAAAAAATTTTTATATCCCACCAATAAGAAATAATTCTCATGATTACTAGGTATACATCATTCTAGTATATAATGTATTCAGATAGGTAAGATGCATAGACATAATTTTAAAGAATGTGATGATAAAACATGCTGTTTCTAATAAAGTTAATTCTTCAGGAAAAGTAAAAAAAAAAGCCATTCTGTGAAAAATATATTAATAGAAAGCAACTTGTAGTTCTTACAAGATTAACATAAAGAAAATTATTACATTAATATTAAGGGACACTGTAGACTGTTTTTCTACCATAAAAGATGTGAACATTAGATTCTTACATGAATTCACTTGATATAATTATGTAAGAATTATTATTTTTATTTTGCCAAGATTTATAACATGTACAGTGTATCCCATAATCATAATTCTCAGATTTTAATTTAGTTTTATATTTAAATGGCTGTCATCAATTCCCATACTTTCATCATACGGCTCCAACATGCCTGAGTTCTATATCCATACACTTGAAATGGAATAGTTTAAGTCAAGTATTTTAAATTAATGGAACTAGAAGACTTTAGAATACACAGAATCTAAATTAGGCCCTCAGCACAATACTTTAGAATTGTCATACGAAAAAATTATGATCATAACATTCTAGAAACCTAATATGAGATAAATAGCATTTACAAAAAACAAATTAGTCAAATTCAGCCCAATAAATGGACTCCACCTCCATTTAAATAGACCAAGAATGTCAAAAACTTTGCTGTACCTGAGTAGTTACATAGAAGACACAAAAACAACGGCTGCTTTGACTGTCATCAATTCCCATACTTTCCCATACACTGAGAATAACTGATGAAAAGTACTATTAATGAAAAAAAAAGAAAAGGAGGAGCAATAAGACATTAGATCTTTCCCGGTGTCATCTATATGCTGGGCACAGTGTATCTTTTCCCGGGTGAATACACCCTTAAGGGGCTATTACTACATCTACTAAGCACTATCTCTGAAGACACAAATATGAGTAAAGATCCTATTAAGAGCACAGAATCAGCAGCTGCTGAGATTGATTTTATCATTTTAACTCTTCAGATCTAGTAAATTTAAACTCTAAGAAAATTTATTGAAGTTATAAAGCTCAAAGTTTTAGACGGAGCTGCACTATTAAATATATTTGAGTTAAATACCCACGCTCATAAAACCACTTTACTGAGAATCATTTATCTTGCGTATTGGATAAATATAGATTTTCAAGCCTTTCTTGGTCAGTGTTTCAACAGATCTGAATGAGGTACAAAAAATCCGTATTTAACTCAGATGATTCTTACAAGTGGGATAAGTCTGGAAAAGAACTCATAGACTTCACTGAAAAATTGTTCAAGCAAATTCTTCAGACCAAAATCCTGGTAATTTTTTGTTAGCAAAGAGTGCACCTCTCCAAAATCCTAACTAAAGCCTCTCATCCAGAAAAAAAAAAAAAAAGAATTTCTTCATATTCAGATCTTTAAGATTTTTAACATATTCCTTTAGCAAGTTTCTGTCAGTCCGCACAGATTCGAACTGCTGCGGCAGAAATCAATTCTCCGGCCTCACGCTCCGACGGCGTTAAAAACCAACACTGCCAAGTCCTTCGTGCCGGGGCTGATTCACCGACGACGAGCATCACTCGGTACAGAGCCAACCGCACACGCGGCTCAGCTCCGGAGAAGGATGGGAAGTGGGCAGCACCTAAGCCACCAGCCTGTTACGGGCAGGGCCAGGACAGGAATGCAGACTCAGTCTCCCGCGGGGTTTCTCCGCACAGCTCGCGGCCCGGGCCCGGAAACGCCGCGGGACGGCAGGACCCACGGGGACCGCACAGCACGGGCGCGGCCGGAGGGAGCAGAGGAGCGCGCGGCACCCGCCCCAACGGCGCGCCCGCGGGGCAAACTAGGCGGAGCGGAGGATGCCTGGCTAGCGCTCTAACAATAGTCTGCACGCGGGACGGGAGAAAGCGCCAGAGACGCGGCCAGGGCCCCCCGGGCGCGCAAACCCGCAGACGACGACACCGGGGTCCGCGGCGGCCGCCTCCACGCCGGGGACTCACCTGCTCCAGCCCCGCGTCCCAGCGCCGGCGCCAAACCCCGGGAAAAGCAGGCCAGGAGGGTGTCCGCCAGCGTCCGCGTCCGCAGCCGCTCGCCCAAACTCACCCGCTGGTCCACAGCCCCTGGGGAAGCTGGAAGGCGAAGGCCTCCCTCAACCAGCGACGAGCGGCGGCCCCAACCGGCCGCGGGGGGCGAAGCCTGAGGACCCGGATGCAGATGCGCGCCGGAAGGGACGGCGGCGTGGACGGGGCGCATGCGCGCTGCTTCCAGAGCCCTGGGATGAGCGACGCGCTCCGGAAGGTGTTCTAGGACTGTGATGCTCATAGATATAACTTTAGTTGTTTTAAAATAGCAATATGAATTCATCTCTGTCCTCCAGCAAGGTATTGAATGTCCACTTTGCCAACATAGAGACTGCTAAGCCTTTGTATATAAGTGTTTATCGAAATTAAATGTGCAGAAAAACACTCTGCATACCGTGAGAAATCCCCGAGCATTTGAGAAAAAATCTGAACTGATTATAACTTCACCCTGGCTCGTACTGAGTGGTCCTGACACAGGGGAGCAAGTCTAGTTCCCCATTTGTTAGATACCTAAGACGCGAGTTCGTGTTCTCTAAATTAAAGAATGAATTTTAGGAACGACAGAGGTTAAGAGTAGGAAAACTATTGAGAAAGAAAGCTTTTGCCGAAGAGGGCCAGAATGGGGACTCAAAAGTGAGTGGCCCACCCACCTCACTTTTTTTTTTTTTTTTTTTTTTTGATAGGGGAGGTTTATGGAGCAAAGCCACAAGTTGAGGCAGGTTTAAGGTGGAACAAAATAGCGAGTAACATTGCAAATAGAGTTGCTTAGGTAATGCTGATTGGTACAATGAGAAACCACAAAATGGACAGAACTATGATCAACCAATAAGAATACAACAAGTATGATTGTTTCGGCAATACTGACGAGATGGGGATCCAATGAGAAATCAAGTCACATAGCAAGCGTACAAAGATTTTCAGTTCTGAGATTTTTCCAGGAGTTGTGAGATAAGGTCCTGGCCCTACACCCTGGGGGGATTTGCAAACCCTGCATTCCTAGGGAGGGGTGGATCAAGATTTTAACCCTCCATTCCAGGAGATTGAGGCCTATCAGTCACTGCTATCTGGAAGGGGTAGTTTTCGCCTCTGATCGCCCTAACTTTTAGTAAAGGTCTCCTTTCTTGCAAGCTTTTCGAAGGCTGGCCTTGTCTATCTGCCTAGCATGTGTCTACCTAGCTTACCTTACCCATAGTATTCCCAAGAACAGAGTAGGAGGAGCAGAACTCAACATTAATAGGTATCACAGATCTTTGTCTAGCACAAGAGAACTATGTTAAATACTAGCAATTGTGCAGAAAGACAGAATACATTTGTCTTATGTCCCATTAAAAACTATTTGAGGTTAAATTACCATAACCATTAGTAAGATCCTATTTGTCTAGAAACTACAAAGTTAAGTTAAATAACAAATAGGAGCAGAATTTCAGAAGTGTGAGTATATACTGGTAAATCAAGCTACTTGTCAGGGTCTGAGAAGATCCTTCTTTACATTCTTCAGCTGATAATGTGATATTCCCTTCCCCTATTAAGACTACAAACACCAAATTTTCTCGTACACTAATAGAGGACAAAGCTTCTTATTATACTTTTGAGTTAGTTTCACAAAAGTGGTTTCTGACATCTTTCCACTACCGTGCCTTGTCATCTAAGAAAAATACTACATTCATTTTGATCAAAAATACCAAGTAATAAAAAGCTTTTCAAGGATCAGAGAAAAAGTTTAAAATAGTCTTTCAATGGCTTTACTTCTTTAAGGGTTTCTGACACTAGAGTGTAAATTTGGACCATGTAAGTAGTAAATGCAGTTAATTCTGCCTTGACTTCAGATGCCCTGTTCTGCTGACACAGTCATAATGCAGATAAGGACACCGGGCCCCTAGTGGTGTTTATAGCAATTGTTAAGCTTTAATAGGTCTCTCTCTTTTTTTTAAAGCTCAAATTTTAACCTTTGCATTTTCATTAGGTCTGGCTGAGATAGCCCAGCAAGGAATCTTGAAGAACTGGTTTTTTGTACTGACAGCTGAAAAATAAGATTTTAAAAACCTATCCACAGAACCAAAACAGAAGGAAATAAAAAGAGCTCAAATTATGTAAAAATAGACCAGTTACTGTGTTTTAGGAGATTTAAGGCAGTTATGTTTGATACTATTTTACAGCACAAAATGTTAGAGGGTTCTTTGTTTTTCCAAGAATCCATATGAGGAAAATGTTATGGGTCAAAATGTATTGCTTATGGAAATTTCTTTCCAGAGTGTCACCAAGAGGTCAGAGATTCCCTTTCATGTGTCTTGGAAAGTGCCCAATGCCAAGGCATTTGGAATATCTCAAGCTACTGGGTCACTACCCCCTGCATTTGTATCCTGATTATCCGTATATATTTCTCTTTTGGCATATGAAAATTTAGTTAAAAATATATTACTGGGGACGAATGCCAATACTGCTGCCCACAAGCCTCAGAAAATACTTCAAGGATTTTTAAATAGCATTAATTTCTAGTGCACATAAATGCTATTTTCAGGTCTTTACTACAACTTTGAGGAAGTTTTCCTCAGGAAAAACACTGGTTTGTGCCATTGACTTATGGTTGGCAGATGTTTTATATATTGTAAAGATATATATTATCATTTACATCACTACAATATGATTTTTTTTTTTCAAACTTGGGAAGATAAGTAGGAGGAGAATAGCTGGGTCCATTGTAATTTCTAGTTTTAGTTTTTTGAGACATCTCCATACGGCTTTCTATTAGAGTTGTACTAGATTACTTTCCCACCAGCAAGGTAAAAGGTTCATTTTCCCTGAAGCCATCCTTTCTTGATAATGCCATTGTTCTGGAATATGATGACTCTCAGTGTTGTTTTAATTTGAATTTCTCTAATGCCAGAGTCTCTGTGTCCTTCCAAGCTTAACTTCTCAAGGTCTATGTATAGTTCATGCCCTCTCTATAACTGTGTCTTGTGGCCATCTCCCACTCAAACTCTGTGGTATGATAGGACGTCACCAGAAACCCTGAAGCATGGTGGTTTTTTAATTGTTATGTAGCTCAGTCTTAATCAATTACCTCTTTCCCAGAATGGCTCTTTATTAAACTCTCTCAAAGGTCACAGCCCTGGTTTCAAAGAAAAAATCTGTAACTTTTACCTTTAATAAGTAATGTGCATTGCCTATCTTTTTGTTAAATAGATTTCCCTCAAAGTCCTTGAATTTCTAGTTTCATAGCTTCCTGAAGATTCTCTTTTTTATTCTGCCATGCCTAATTGGACACTATATTCTTTACCTATAGTGTTTGAGGTTATGTTTATTTTCAAATACTTAACATTACATATCTTTCCTTAAGTTTCTTGAACATATAGACGTGGTAATAGATCTAATATTCTTATCTATTAATTATATAATTTGTATTATTTGTGGTTCTCCTTCACTTGATTATTTTTATCATTGTTGTTCATATTTTCGTACTTCTTTGCATACTCAGTAGTTCTGATATAATCTTCACATCATTTTTCACTTTTTGGATTCTGTATATTATTCCTAAATATGTTTTTGATATGTTTTCTAGAACATGACTAAGTTCTTTAAAAACATTTTGGTTTATTTGGATCTGTTACTGTCTTTTTTTAAAAGTAGGAATAGAGCAGCACATTTTCTGGTGTTAATTTTTTCACTATTGGGGCCAGAATCTTCTTAGTTCTGCGCTAACTTTTCTTTATGAGCTATGGCGTTTTCTACTCGGTGGGAAGAGGTACAATGTCGGTCTGTGTACATGCGTGTTTGAACACTGTTCTCTCTGATGAGCCAGGTATTTCTGTCACTATCATCACAGAATTTTTCCTCTTGCCACTGTGCTCTCTCTCCTCCACTGGATCTTCCAGAGGAAAGCTACCCGGAAGGCTTTTGGAGCCCCACAGTCCTTCTCAGAGCTGCTCCGGCTCTACTTTCTCATCACAGAGAAGTCGCGAGCCTCTGTCTGAATCCCTTCTGTATGTTACAGTGCAGAATCTTTCTCTAGAGCTAAGGGCCAGGAACAGCTGAGACTCACTCCTTCGCTTCCCTTTACTCAGGAATTGCCGCACTACGCTTCCTGCTGTCTAGTAACATGGGAGATATTACTTCATGTATTTTGTTCAGTTTTGTTACTTGTTTTAGTCACGAGGGTAAATCACAACTCTGTCAATTCATCTTAGCTGAATTTTAAAAATTGTTGTGGTTGGGAAAATCCGTTTTCTTCCTGTCCATTGTTAGAATTTATTTGATCTTTGCAAATGATGATTATTAAATTTTTAGGTTGATCTCCTTTAAAAAGGTCATAATCAGAAACTACTTGTACCTATGTTAAAAATAAAATTCAATTTAAATAACGTATTCATGAAATAAATCTCAAATATCCCAGGAAGAAAAATATTTAAATGTTATATGGAAGTCCAATTTAAAAGCCAGTGCCTTTCTTTTTTGTTTTTTTTGAGACAGGGTCTCACCTTGTAGTTCAGGCTGGCCCTGAGCTCAGGCTCAAACTCACATCACAGCGATCCTCCTGCCTCTGCCTCCCGAGTGCTGGGATTACAGGCGTGAGCCACCACGCCCGGCACTGTGGTATGTGGTACTGGTTGCTGCTGGGCATGAGTCTCCACGCCCAGTATTATATGTGGTTACCGGGGATCGAACCCAGGTCCTTGTGCTTGCAAGACAGGCGCCAGAACCACTGAGCTAAATCCCCGGCCAGCCAGTGCCTTTCATAATACCTTGTACTTCATTTTCTTCTCTTATGTACTGTGAAAATGTTGCACATTTTTACTAGCTTGACATACATACTTTCAAAAATCATATATATGTATATATACATATGTATTTGTGCTGTACAAATGTGTACATATACAATGACTTTGTGTTCCTTTACATGAAAATGCTTGTAAATTTTCAAGTAAAAAGTATAAAAATAAGAATCAAGATATATCACACACAGGCACAAATTCCCTATGATGAATGTTATCACTATGTATCTTTAAAATGTGGTTGATTTTTTAAAAGATGTGGAGGACTTTTGTATTAAATTTAACAACTGCAGAGATGTAAGTTGGCATTAGTAAGCATATATGTGTTTGTGTGTGTGTATGTGCACACGCGAGTATATGTGTGTATGTATTTTCCACTGGCACAAAAACTCTTACATAACAATTTTCACCTACTTCTTAACAGAAAATGTATTGCCTGTACAGACAAATGGGAAAACAAATTTTTAATATAAGTGAAGTTTTAAATCAACTATGTGATTCTAAGAAGAGCTGAGAAACTAGATTTAAAGGCACATTCACATAGAAAGCTCATTATTTAAACTAAGTTGAGGTTCATTTGGAGTTATTTGGGTTTTGACAAAATTGAGGGAGGCTCTAAGTTACCACTCAAAGGACTAAGATTTACCGGATACCCGTGCTAGAGTTTGGACACAATTTGAACCCTTGTGAGCTAAACCTCCACAATCATTCATTTCATGTTTTGAAGACTTAGTTCTCAATTGGGCTGTAACAAGAAGTAGTAGAACTGTTAAGTCAGAGTCCAGCAAAAGGTCATTAGATCACTGAGGCACTACCCTCAGAAGGAATTAATGCCAATCTCAAAGATTAATTGTTATTAGAATGAATTGATGTAAAAGAGAAGGTATGGTCGCTCCTGCCTTCTGCTTCCCTGTTTCACCACGAGAGACCCTTCCCTCACACTCCTGCCATGGTAACGTGCATTAGGTTATCACCGGAGGTCAAAGCAAGGGGGCAACTGATCGTACTCTTTAAGCTCCCAAACTGTGGGCTGTGTAAACCCATTTTATCTATACATTACCCAGCCTCAGACAGTGTTTTACAGCAATGGAAAGTAACTGAGTAAAATTCTCATGCCTACACTGAAGTCGAATACCTGTCCCAGGAAGAATCAGGAGGCGGAGATAATTGACTGATGGAACTTCACAGTTATTAAACAAAGTATGATCTTCTGAATCAGAGATCTAATGATCTGTGAAGAGAGAAGCAATAGCCTTTCTGTAATCAAAAGCTAAAACTTATGATGATTTATTTAAGTGATTCATTAAAATTGACTTGTAGTAAATCCACTCTATTTAGTTTTACCTTGTGGAAAGGTTAATTCTGGGCTATATAAAAAGGTCACCTATATGCGACCCATCACAGACTGAGTTACTGTTCATTTAAATTTAAACAAAACTGTTGTTTTAGTAAATAACCAAAGTCAGACAGTAAAATTTGAAGAGTTTATATCAGCACTGAGATTTTAAGAACATTTCTTTAGACAACAACCATAAAAACTCAGGTGGTAAGAATATCGAATGACATTTAGGAAATTTCAATTTTAGTAATACAGAATAAAACTTGTTATCTTGTTTGTAATTTGATATGGAAAGTTTCCTTGAGACCATAAAATATGAAATTATAGTCTCAGAGTTTTCTCAATGATAACTAATACTTAGATTAAATAAGAGCTTTAAATTAAACATCACAATACATTATATGGAAGAATATAATTTTGTAACCAATAGCTATAAAACTAAGTTATTACATTGCTAAAAATGTACCCCTAGATATGAAGGATAAGTTAGAGGCAATCAGTAATTTAAGATTATACCACAAATCCACTATTGATAATATTTCTTTTCTAGTTATTTTTGTATCACATATTGAAATGCTAAATTTTCATGTAGATAAGCCTTCAAATGAAGTTTAAACTTTAGAATAATTAAAGTAAATCCAAAATAATTTTCAGGAAGTTGGAGGTTTAAGTTTTGTCTTCAGCTCTGTCATAAGCACCTGGAATCAAGCCTAAATATAGAAGATACTCAGTTTTGAAAGCAATTCAGTTTAGTGGAGATTCCTCAAAAAATAGAATTAGAGGTCTCATTTGACCCTTGTGGGTATATACATGAAACAAAAGAATCATACCACAGTGATATATGTGCATCCATGTTTACAGCAGCCCAGGTTATAGCAGATAAATCTTGGGAACAGCCCCAATGCCCATCAACTGGACAATGGATAGAGATGTGGTTACTCTGCCATAAGGAATGATAAATTAGAGACACGTATACTTAAAAGGATATACCTTGAGGACATACTGATAAAGGAAACAAATAGGTCACAGGTGAGTAAATACTGTATGATTTCTCTAGTATGAGAAACTGAATGTGTAAATGAGGTCCAGGATGTGTGATAGGTAATGTGAAATAGGAAGAAAATGTTCAAAGGGAAAAGGGAAAGGGCAGGTAGGGGAACATAAAGAAGTGAAAGAAAAACTGTGATAATAAAAAAAGGAAATAAAACTTACGTATGTATGTTGGTAAGTGTTTTAGGGAGGCAGGAGAATGGGGAAAAATGAGAATCAGGATATCATGTACAGGTTCAAATTCTCAATGTTGAATGTGATCATAATGTATATCTAAAAAGTACCAATAAAATTAAATTTAAAAAAATAAAATATTTCAGTTTAAAAGGAGAGCTGCTATGCTGCACAAATACACAAGAGGGCATGATTGAAACACATATATAGGATGAGCTATGCTGATAGTATTGCATTTTCTTAGAAACTAGATTTTCTTTTTTCTCATCCATTTTTATGTATAGCAGGTCACTCTGCATGGCTTTCTACAGAATAGCGGTGCCATTAAAAACTATAAAATATGTTACCGTTTCATTGAAATATAAAATATAACATCCATTTATTATATTTATAGGATTTGCTATAGAGCTCGGAATGAAAAGCACAGTGATAAACTGATGAAAATCTTTAGTATCGAACCTCTTCTCTGTTTGAGGTCGCTGACACCAGATTTACATTTTCCCTTGGTTACATAGGCCTTAAATTTCATTTTTTTTCTGAATTATGAAAATTAGTATCAAAATTTAATCTTGATAAAGAAATTATATTCTTCAGAGAACAACATGTCATTAATAATCAAGAGTGGAAGCTCTTGAAACTGACCTCAATGTGCTACAGTTAAGAAGATGGATGAAGATCAACTGATCATCTTAGATTGTTGGAAATTGACTCCTCAGGTTCTAGAAAGATCCAAGGCCTCGACCCTTTCTGACAACTGTAAATTGCAGTTGTGTATCCATTGTCAGTCATTTTTACTCTTTTGTCTTCCTGTTCTCACACCATGAGCTCACATCATCTTTCTTGCAAAATTAATAGTGTAACAAGCAGCAAAACTTTATACAAATACCAAGGTAGATATTTTTCTTTGTTGACAGTGGTCACCAGCATATATTTGTTGCGAAAATTGACAGACACTTCCCATACTCCTATCTGACCTCACCTCTGGTGAACATTTAGTACCACTGACTTTTCTTGCAATTTAAATATTATTCTTACTTGCTTTCCTTCGTGTCTTTATAGACTATTTTTTCAGCCTATCAAATGGACTACTTGTTCCAAAATTTCCTTTTAGGAAAATCTCCATGTCACTGGCTCTAGACAGATGTGTACTGTGTGATTTTACTTGTTGCCAACTTTTAATTCTACATTTACCACCAATTTTAAGCTTTAAACTCCCAGGAAACTGAGCTCTAGGCTTTTCCAATTGTTATAAAGGTTTATCTCACTATTCTCTACTACAAATCCATTCCCTATTCATTATTCAGCTCAATGAATACTACTAGCATATAGTTAATAGCTGAAGCAAAATCTAAGCAGTAAATTTGATTTTCTTTCTTGGCCCCCACATCTATCCAACTATTCTGAGAGACACTACTGTTGATTTTTCTAGCAGTAAATTCTAGTACTCTTTATTATTGGAAATGAACACCCATTGTAGAGACTGAAATGGCCAGACTTTTGCTTTCTCAATTTTCCTTGCACTTAACATATGAACATTAGACACAATCTTCATTAATGAGACATTAGAGAAGATCCAATTAAAGGCTACTGGGAAAACCTTTCTGATTCAATGAAAAAGGAAATGCTTGCTACTCTTTCTTTCCTGCTATAGTTGCTTTTTTTATAAAGATAAAATGCTCAAGTCTGCTGCTTCACCCATGAAACAAAGAAAACAACTGCAGGGCAAAGTCAAGTTAAGGTGAATTTGGACAGGAATGTAGCAACCATGCTGTGATAGATAATTATATATGTCAACTGGATTTGGTTTAGGGAGACCAGAGAGATCATAGAATATTATTTCAGGGTGTGACCACAAGGTTATTTCTGGAAAGGACTAGCATTTGAATTGGTAAAGTAAGTAAATCACCCTCAATGTGTGTGTGTGTGTGTGTGTGTGTGTGTGTGTGTGTGTGTGTGTGTGTATGTATGTGTGTATTGGACTCATTCAACTCATTGAGAGCCTGAATGCAATAAATAAAGAAATGAAGGGAGCTAATTAGCTCATTCTTTGAGCTAAGCTCTATATCTTCCACTTCTTAACTTAAGCATTCCTGATGCTTTGACCTTCTGACAGATGATAAGGCTTGACCATTGTCCCCTGTGGTTTTCAGGACTTCAGGTTTGGACTGGCCTTCCCCTTCCTCAGCCTTCAGGTTAGAGAAGGACTCTCAGGGATTAGTCAGCCTTCATAATTGCATAAGCCAACCTCCCTCACTAAATATCTGTCTGTCTGTCTGTCTTCATCCATCTATCAATCTCTCTATCCATCTCTCTCAGTGATGTCCTGTTGGTTCTGTTTCCTAGAATAATCCTAACATTTGTACCTATTTATTCTTTTTTACATCATAAAAGACCCCAAAGTATTTTAAATTATACTATTTCCAGCTGGGATTGGGAATCTGTGTGTGTGTGTGTGTGTGTGTGTGTGTGTGTACAGATTTTACACAAGCTTCTTTTCTGGCCAAACTGCTTAATTTTTACATCTTTTTACTCTGTGTCTTCCTCCTGAATTTCACTGTTTATCTGGCTTAAAACAACCGGCAGTATCCATGCCATATCCTGAATACTTTTTTCCTTAAAATTTTATTGATCAGCTGCCTTTAAATGCACTCTCACACGCACACAAAATCTTTGAACATGGTCAAAGCAGACAAATTCTTTCCTGGTATCGTACACACACACACACACACACACACACACACACACACACGGTTTCTAGTCCAGTTTTTTCTTTTTCTTTTTTTTGAGACAGGGTCTGGCTTTGTGGGTCAGGCTGGCCCTGAGCTCAGCCTCAAACGCACAGCAATCCTCCTGCCTCTGCCTCCCAAGTGCTGGCAGTAGGGGTGTGAGCCACCATGCCTGCCACTGTAATATATAGTACTGATTGCTGGTGGGCATAAGTCTCCATGCCCAGTATGGTATGTGGTTACCCAGGATCAAACCCGGGCCCTTTGTGCTTGCAAGACAGGCACTGAAACCACTGTGCTAAATCCCCGGCCACTTTAGTCCAGTTCTTAAGAGTTCTTGTTTCCCTCTTAAATTTCATGAGCCTGGCCTTTACTGCCTGTATTTCTGTTAGGATTCTATTTTTCTTTTTCTTTTCTTTTTTTTGAGACAAGGTCTCGCTTTGGAGTTCAGACTGGCCCTGAGCTCTCTATGTAGCACATATGAGCCTCGAACACACAACACTCTTCCAAGTCTGCCTCCCAAGTGCTGGGATTACAGGCATGAGCCATCACAGCTGACATTGTGGTTTGTGGTATTGATTGCTGATGGGCATGAGTCACCATGCCTGGCATTGTGATATGTGTTACTTAGGGTCAAACTCAGGACCTTGCACTTGCCAGGCAGACACCAGAAGCACTGATAAATCCCTCGCCCACCATTCTGTTTTTCTGAGTCTTGACCATAGAGCTCTAGGGCTTCACCAATTTGTCTAAAACCTTGTCCAAAGTCTTCATGCAAACCAGTTCCAAAGGCTTCTGAATCACAGGGTCAAGTATAGTCATAGCCACACCCTCACTCCTGGTTCCAACTTTAGTTTCTTTCCTATTCATTGGACAAAATACTCAACCCTCAAGTCATAAAGGAGGAGACATTTCTTTGGCCCATTGTTTCATGGTGGTGCATTGCTCATTACCTCATTGCAGCAAGAAAGCTGAAAGGAAAGGATGGAGCCAAGAACGAGAACATGCCGTTCCAGGTCATACTGGTAATGACTCACTTCTTCCAAACAGGTTCCACCTTCTTCCAGCACCTTAACCGCTCAGTAGACCAATCCACTGGAGAGTATAATGCCACCAGGATTCAATCATTTTTTAAAAGCACTGCCTTTGAACACATGAGCTTTTTCTTGGGCATTTCAGTTCTAAACTACAACAATTTCTCTTTCCCTGCTTTTTCTCCCTAGGGGTTTACAGAGGGTTTAGCGGGCGCTGCACACAGAGTGGACGTAGTTGAGGCACTGTTGAAAAACAGTGATCCATTACTCCACAAAAATATTTGAATAATCAACTAACAAGAAAGATGATTTATTATGACTCAGTTCTGAAGGTTTCAAAGCATCACTGATTGTCCTCATTGATTTTTAGCTTGTGGCATATGTTATTGGCCACTGTGTGGTTTATTGCTCCCAAGCAATAAAGAAACAGAAAGGGATCAACTTCTATGGTCTCTTGGAATTAATTACCTTCCTTAATCAGCCAAGTCCTCCATTAGCCTCCACCTTTAATATTTCTACTATGTCTTAGTTACTCTTTTTGTTGCTGAGACAAAACACCAAACCTCACAAATTAAGGGTGAAAAGGTTTATTTGGCTGATTTTTCAGAGGTTTCAGTCCATAGTTGGCTGGCTCTGAGACAGAGTGGCACAGCAGAGGGGCATCATAGAGGAGAAATAGTTCATGGCAGGCAGAAGACAGCAAAAGCAAGCAAGCAAGTTAGAGAACTGAACACCTTTATTCTGCTCCTCTTGTATTCTCTCTAGGCTATGGGGCTTAGAGGAGAGCCAAATTAATCAGTGGATGATTTAGTAATTACCCACCGTTAAACCTAGCACTCTTACTCTGAGCGCCCATGATCCTAGCATTTCACCATGAAGCAATCGCACACTCTCAACTCGGCTACCTCTCAAAAAGCCCCCTTATAACTACATGAAGCTTTTGAGGTAACATCTAGACACAAGCCCTAACACACCACGTGTGAATAACACTGAGCCTGGAAACCAAGTCTCTAACACAGCAATAATGAAACTTTCAGAGACCAGTACCCACACTGAAACCTCAAATCCATTTATTTATCGCAGAGTGGTATCTCTACAATTGTACCTGGACACTGAGATATTAGTTTAGAAAAAACAACACAAACAATAACATCTTTTATTTTAAAAGAAGAACAAATGATACATCTGCCATAGGTTCCCTACTGCTCTTCTAACAAATGAACTTTGGTGGGATGCTAATGATTCACATTACAGCAGAAGCCTGCCCTTTGTGGGGAGGGGTGGGTTGAGCCAGGGTCTTGCTTTGTAGTTTAGGCTGGCTCTGAATTCCCTATTTAGTCCAGGCTGTCCTTGAACTCATGGAAATCCTAGTCCCTCTGTCTTCCTGAGTGTTGGAATTACAGTATGCACCACCATTCCTGACCAGAAACCAATCTTACAAAAAGCTTCAAGCTGCAAGTTGTATCTAATCTTTGCCTGTGAAGGGAGCCCTGCCCTTGTTGTATTGTCAGGAAACAAACACCCTCGATCTAGAGGAGGACACTCTTGATTCCAAGGTTATTTGTGAGACAAACCAATCTTTTCTTGTCTGGGTTGTTGAAGAATGTGTTTTCACCTCTCTTTCTGTTATTTTCTTTTGATTGTTCTCTTTATAGTAAGCTGTAATTTGAGAAATGTAAAAATACAATTGAGAATTGGTTCCAGCACTTAGCTCTCAGAATTAAATAGATCTGGAGTTCTATTTATGTCTGTACAGTTTCAAAATGTATTTCTTTAACCCAGTATCTTCCTTCCAACTCCAGAGTGATATATCTCACTTTTCACTTCATAAATACACATGAATGTCTAACAAGAATATCAAATTTAATTGCCTCCAAATTTAAGTTCCTGATGTTATCCTCCCAGAATTTAAGGACAGCTCATCTTTCTGGCGCCCAGGATTTAAAATTTTTTCATTTTACGATCCTCTTTTTCTGTGATGTCCCGTGTTCAATCTATCTCAAGTCCTTAAATCCTGTTGACTCTAGGGAGGGGAGAGAAATGGACTGAAAAAAGAATGGAGATGCATTATGTATATGTACTAACTTCCCACGAGGAATGCATTTATGTAATGCAAACATGGACTAATATAAAATAAACACAGGGAAAAGAAAAATTCAAAAATAAAATTTTGTACAGCTACAAATGCATTTTAAGCTAAGTATTATTATAAGAGTAAAAAAGATTTTAAAATTTAAAAGTTTATAGCACAAAAGGTTGTAGCAAGCTAGGGTTAATTTTTTAGTAAAATAAAATGTAATAAATCTTAAATATACTGAAAATCTTGAAATTTATCTCTTCTCTCTTGTT